>CM020511.1:21267500-21330000 GCA_009823395.1 Thamnaconus septentrionalis
CACACACACACAGTTTGCCAGCAAAATTTCTTCTTCTTCTTCTTCTTCTTCTTCTTCTTCTTCTTCTTCGTCTTCTTCTTCTTCTTCTTCAGAATGGTACTGATTGGCCAATTAGACCATGTGAGTTACAGAGGCATGATGGGAAGTGACACTACTGGGGATGCTCTATGGGCCCATTAATGTGGAAGTCAAAAACTTTTTTGGCGTCTGTGCTGGATGAGCAACTCCATTGAAATTAATGGGAACCATCTTGGAGTCTGGGGGTGGGTTCAGACTCCAGAGCAGAACTCTGATTGGCTGATTGGGTTTGAGGAATGACAACCTGCTACGCTGCACTCACACTGTGTGTGTGTGTGTGTGTGTGTGTGTGTGTGTGTGTGTGTGTGTGTGTGTGTGTGTGAGGTGCTATTTAGGTCAACCTGGAGATGAATCAGCCTCAGCTGGAAGGTGGGGGTGGGGGTCGGGGGTGGGTGGGTAGAGGGAGGAGGGGTAATGAGGTGAGGGAGGGGGATGAAGGGGGTGGTGTGTGTGTGTGTGTGTGTGTGTGTGTGTGTGTGTCTGGGGGGCAGGGGGGGTGGTTGTTCAGGAGTTTGATGCAATTGGCCGCTCGGCTCAGAGACAAACATTCAGTAATAAAAAATAAAGGGAGCTTACACCAAGTTTCCCAGCGAGGCCAGGCTCAGCTGCTGCTGCTGCTGCTGCTGCTGCTGCTGCTGCTGCTGCTGCTGCTGCAGTGATGGTTGCTGGGAGACGATGGCGGTGGTGGCGGTGGCGGCAGGCGGCTGCTGTTGCCAAGCAGCCAGGCTCCCCGGCAGCAGCCCCGCAGGGCTGAAGGTCTGCAGGGCTGTCAGGTCGGCGCTGCTCAGCTGGTACTCTGGGACACGGCAGCAGCAGGAAGGTGAGTGTGAGTGTGTGTGTGTGTGTGTGTGTGTGTGTGTGAGAGAATCACAGTGCCCCCCTCAGGCCAGGCCTGGCACTGCACTCACCTGTGTTGTAGGCCGTCTGCATGCTGGAGAAGGGCGCCAGGAGGCTGGGAGTAGCCACCGAGACCACCGGCGTGCTGAGGGTCTGGGCCACCTGGGAGCCGCCCAGCCGCTGAGCATTCTGGGAGGAGACACACACACACACACACACACACACACGTACAGACATTAAAGAGGAAAGTTTACGGATCAAAACTTTCCTCCCAGTCGTCCAACTCGCCGTCTGGAGACGCTTCCATGACGTCGGCGAGTGTTTGGGGGGGTTTAAGGAACGCCGTCACGCCACTAATCCCCACCCCCACTCACCCCCCTCCCCTCCCCCTCTCCCACCAGCCTCCACCGCCAAACAGCCATTAAGGAGCCCAGATTCCCGCTGATCCTACAGTCGCTCGTTGTGAGAACGAACTGGAGCTGCTCCACCGCAAATGTTTTCCTCTCTCTCTGTCTCTGTCTCTCCACACACACAAGTCCGAGCCGTTCACATGACTTCATCTTCCTCTACAGCAGTGTTTCTCAAAGTGGGTGGGTGATAATTTCTCCATTTCGCCCCCCCTGGGGGACGCAGAGTCACGTCTGGGGGGGCTTGAAACACCGGGCGGGAGGGAGAGGAGGCGCCCGGGGGATCTAATGTTTTCACGTCAGAACTTTTCCCACGGCGGAATTAACAAAAAGTGTTCAGTAGGTTGTAGCTAAGAAAAACGCTGCTCAGGTACACAGGATGGACAAATATTTGACAGGGACGAAAAGAAGAATTCAGGAGTCGGGCGGTGGCCAGTGTTCTTTGTTGTTGGCCACTTTTGGCTTTTTTTCCGCGAGTAGCTGCGGAACGATGGTGTCGTTCACGCCAGACTTGAAGCGGGCCGGCTCCCCGCCGCGCAGCAATCGTTTCGGCGTCTGGTCTATTTTCTTTCTAATGCGCGAGCCACGAGCGGAAAAGCCAGCGGACAATGAAGAGTTTTCGAGCGCTGATAGAACGTAATCAAACACCTTTGCATCAGTACGCGATCTACGCCGCGACTGGCGCGATATTATGACTTAGCGCACGCCACACTCAACGTCATCCCGTGTGGCAGGTAGAAAATGTGATGTTGTCGCATGACTGATGTTGTTGATGTGGTCAATTTCATCAAAACAAGACCCCTGAAGGCGCAGCTATTCTCTGCACTTTGTGAGGAGATGGGAGCACAACATAAAGCTGTGTTGTTTCCCAGCGAGGCCAGGATGGTGGATGTTACAAAAGTGGTTTGCCAAAAGAAGTTATTTGCACAGCAGAAGGAGTATTCTTGTATAAAAAGTAATGTTTTGATGTCACAAAGAATGATTTGCTAAAGTTGTTTATTTGTACAATAAAGGGGGGGGGTGCATGAAAATTTTCTTCCTCCAAGGTGGGGCGTGACAGAGAAAGTTTGAGAACCACTGCCCAAACTGGTGTAGGTTGGTGTAGGTACAAAATCTGCCCGGCTACAAGATCTGTCCAGGGTCCTTACAGCAACTCTATTAGGACAAACTACAACGCAGTCGTACAGATAGAAGGATAGATAGATATAATATGATAGTATCTATCTATTATGTCTATCTATATATAATACAATATATAATTATCATATCTATCTATCTATCTATCTATCTATCTGTCTGTTCGACCGCGATATAGTTTGTCCTTATAGAGTTGCCGTCTCTGACGTCGTCAGCAGTCGCCATACCCCAGGAAAGACCTCGTAGACGGACAGCTTTTGTACCTACACCAGTGGTGGTGGGGGGCTGATTGCAGTGCTCCCCACTGCAGGAGCAGCACCTGTGAAGAAGCACTGAGGAGCTGAAGAGCTGAAGAGCTGATCAGCTGATCAGTCATCCAGCTGGTTGTGATCGTGATGGTTGGTTTTGAGCGATTGGTTTTACTGGCTGGTCACCAGCACTGTTTGTCGAGTCCTGGTGGAAGACGTTCTGTCGCCGCCCTGCAGGCAGGAGCCTGAACATTTCCACCATGCTGCAGCGCTTCCAACGGCCACTAGAGGCGCCGCAGTGTCAGAGCGTCACACTGACATGTCAGACATGCAGGCACACGTGTGTGTGTGTGTGTTGATGGTGCAGTGGTGGCGCCCAGTGCTATGCTAGAAAAGGTCATGCAGACAATACGAGGTATGTGTGTGTGTGTGTGTGTGTGTGTGTGTGTGTGTGTTGACAGACATGGTGATGACATGAACATGTGTCTGCATGCATGTGCACGTGCCACGTTTCTGTGAGGTGTGTGTGTGTGTGTGTGTGTGTTCACGCTGCTGAAAAACCAACATGTGCATCGTGCTGAGAGTCGGTATCCCCTCGCTCCAGTTCCCCCTCGTGGCCACACACACACACTCACACTCACACACACACACACACACACACACACGCACACTCACACTCACACACACACACACACACACCTGTGTCAGTGCCAGTTTTCTGTCTTTTTCTTTGCTTCTCTTGATTGTGTTATTTACAGGAAGCTCTGAAACAACTTCATGGAAAATTTGAATTGTTTTTTTTTCTCTCCTCGAAGAGTTTTTTCTTTCATTTGAACATTCTGACCATACTGGGCCATACTGAGTGAACTGCAGCAGAGCAGCAGGAGAACATGAGCCACCATCAACCGGCGTGATGACGACGAGTCGGAGCCGAGAGAAAACCCCGGTGTCACACCTGTGCTAACATGCTAACTGAAGTAGCACAGTTAGCATGCTAAGTGCTAAAGAACAGTCTGGACAGTTTCCACCAGGGGGAACCAGAGCCAGTCGGCCGACCACACACACACACACTCATGCTGGATGAGGTCGGTCGGTCGCACACACACATCAGGTCTACAAGCACGTGACGAGTTGTATTCACCTCACTCACCAGCTCCAGCTCTTCCTCTGTCTGCAGGGGGCGCCGAGGAGCATACAAGGAGGGGGGGTTATTTTAAAACAAGAAGCGGTGTGTGTGTGTGTGTGTGTGCGCGTGCGCGCGCTCCTCCTTACCAGCTGCAGGAGGCCCTTGGCTCCCTGGGAGGTGATGACTCTCAGGTCGGGCTTGCGGCTGTTGACCAGCTGAGCTCCAGGTGAGGGCGGAGACTTGACCATGGCGGCGGCGGCGCTGACCTTGACCAGCCCGGTGCCGTTGGACATGGCGAGGAGGCCCGGTGAGCCACGGGCGCTGATGTAGCCGTTAGCTGCAGAGACACACACACACACACACACACACACAGGAGTCATCTTCTGATTGGACGACAACTACACCTTCTATCCACCATCTATCCATCTATCTTTTTCTGCATTGTGTGTGTGTGTGTGTGTGTGTGTGTGTGTGTGTGTGTGTGTGTGCACGCGCATGTGTGTGTGTGTGTGTGTGTGTGTCTCTTTAGCAGGTTGGCTCCCTCTGCAGCGCCACCTGCTCCCCATTGTTGTTCCAGCAAGATGCTGTTTTGTTTTTTCATTTTCATTTCTTTGGCGCCGCTCGGATTTCTCTCTTTCACACCAAAACGCCCCCTTCCTCCTCCTCTTCCTCCTCCCCCTCCCCCCTTCACCTCCTCCACCGTTCCTCTTCCTCCCTCTGCACAAACATCTCTCCTGTCTTGATGAAGCCTCTTTCCCCACAAGCACTCTCTACCAAATGCATCAAATTTTCATTGTAGTGTATTGGAAAATTATTTGCAAAAGTAGTCAGTCAGTCAGTCAGTCAGTCAGTCAGTCAGTGTCATTAACACAGGCCTCCAACAGAAAGCAGGGCTGAGGCCAAAACAAAGAGTTTGAGTGTGTGAAAGTTGTTTTAAAGTCCAGTGATGGGAATAGATGGAGAGGAAGGAGGAAGGAGGGAAAGTGAAGGAGTCAGTGGAGGAGTCAGTGGAGGAGCGAGTGTGTGTGTGTGTGTGTGTGTGTGTGTGTCTGTCTGTCTGTTGCGTAACATGCTGCGGCCGAAAACATGATTGTGCGTCACTGGAGGGGATCAGTCACTGTTTCTGTGTAACAGATGTGGGCGGCGGCTTAGCGGAGCAGTGACAGGTGAACACAACACAGGAGCAGCAACTGTGTGTGTGTGTGTGTGTGTGTGTGTGTGTGTGTGTGTGTGTGTGTGTGTGTGTGTGTGTGTGTGCTGGTTGAACTGGAATGTGTGCGTGCAGGTTGTTAAGGTGTGTTTTCTTGGTCTGAGTTCAGACTGACTGTTAAATAGAGTTTGGGGGCGTGGCCAGAGAAATGTAAAACTAAAATAACTAAAATCAGGATTAATAAAAAAAACTATAATGTTCTTCACCAAGTGCGTATTTCAAACCCAGTTTGATATCAAGAAGTTATACTGATCTCCACCACTAGGTGTCTCCACATGAACCATTAAAACGTCCTGTTTCCAATTAGCAGAACAAGCAAACACTGAAGTGAAAGTTTTGTTTTGTTAAGAAACGTGTATCTGGTGTTGCAGAACATGCAATCAGCTCCAAAAACAGCGTCCTCTGGTGGACGTCGGTCAAAGCTGCCTGCTGGACTCGTCTTTTTGGAAAATTGTTCAGCTTGTTGATCACTTCCAACAGGAAGACCCTCTGAAACTGTTCAGTTTGAAGGTCGACTAGACTAGGGTGACGTAGTTAATGTTGTGTAACTGTGTGTGTGTGTGTGTTTGTTACATGAACACACACCAGTCAGACCACACTGCTACTGCTTTGTTTACCTGCTGCATGTTGACTGTGTTTCTTCTCCCTGCAACTCTGAACAACCAAATGTGTGTGTGTGTGTGTGCATGTGAGAGAGAGATTCTCCTATTACGCTGGGCCGGCGTGAGAATGAAGGGAATGCAGAGTGACGTCAATGGTGACATTCCCAAAGCCCCGAGTCCCTGGACAACAGCTGAGAACGACAGAGCCAAGAGCCGAGGAAGAGAAGGACGAGGAGGAGGAGGAGGAGAAAGAGGAGAGGAGAAAGAGGAGAAGGAGGAGCTGCTGAGGGAGAGTGAATGTGAAGAATGTGAAGGAGGTGAAGACTCAGGGCCAAAACACACAACCAGGTCCAGAGTCACAACTAGAGAAGAACTAAAAGGTTCCCAGAACTCTGAGAACCTTCTGGAACTTTCCAGAACCATCCAGAACTCCAAGAACTTTCCAGGTCAGAGGGTCCCAGTGAGCGTGTTGTCAGGCAGTCTGAGGCCAATGAGCAGCTCATTGTCAGACTGACAACACAGTCTGTCAATCAGACCTGCTGCCAGGTTTCCATCACCTCCTCATCCATCGTCCTCCTCCCTCTGCAGTGGTAGGGGGAGTGGATAGGGGGAGTGACGGAGGCCCCGCCCCATCCTCTGCAGTGGGAGGGGGAGTGACGGCCACAGACGAGCCTTCAGAGCTCACTGTGGTTCAAACGGTGGTGAAATATGGTTGATGCATAAAAAACTGTAAAACTGTGAGTTGGGAAGCCCCTGGCAGTTGTGAAGTTCCCAATGAAATCCCAACCTGGCCAGCAGGGGGCGCCCCAGCAGACTTGCCACCTTCACTGCCACTCCTTCTCCTTCTCCATGCTAGCTGGCGGAGACAACTCTACAGTTGTTAGTGATAAACCACACACCAGAGGGGAAACAGCAGCAGCACCTGGTGGTCGGCTGTGGTGTAGCTCGTTAGCCAATCCCCTTCCACCTCTGCCAGGCTGCTGACTTCATCCTGGCCACAAACTTTCACACTTACGCTTCTAATCGCTGGAGGCTTTTCTCTCACTGCAACTGAACTCAACACAACCTCGACTCAGACCGAGAAACAGGACGTATTTCTTGGTCCCTGCTGGTCCCTGCTGGTCACTGTCAGTCACTCCTGGTCCCTGCTGGTCCCCTTTAGTCCAGACTGTCTTCTGGTTGGAGACCTTCATCACTCCAACGTGCAGGAAGATAAAGAGAAGCACCTTCCCACCGTATCTGCTGCCACAGGACGGCTGCCAGCTTCTGGAGCAGCTAATGGGATTTGCAGGGAGGGGGGGGTGTGTGTGTGTGTGTGTGAGTGTGTGAAGGCTAGGGGGGGTACTGGCCAGTGTCAAAGTCACCTCTGAGGAGGAGTGTCCTGTGCCAAGGGACAGCTGGACAGGACGGGGAGGGGCAGTGTTCGGAGGGGCAGTGCTCGGAGGGGGGGAGGTTGAGGGGGGTGGAGATAATTCCAGAGAGAACAGCTGAGAGGGGTGGAGCCAGGAAGCATGTTGAGGAACTGCCCACCCAGTTCTATCTCCCACTTGGTGACAGCGAACCTGGAACCAGAGCCAGTCCAGTCCAGTCCAGTCCAGTCCAGTTCAGTCCAGTCCAGTTTAGTTCAGACCAGTTTAGTCCAGTTTAGTCCAGGAACCGACTGGATCACCGCCGCAGATGTCGCCCCCTACAGGAGAGGAGGAGGTCGACCAATCATCTGAAATCCGACTGACTGATTCTGAGATCTGAACCCGGTTGGATGATTGCAAACCAGAGTCAGAACCAAAACCATCCAATCCCCTAAAACCTCAAGCCGAATACAGGGTGGCGCTGCTGGGAGGAGCTAACGGCCAGAGAGGGTCGACCACCCAGAGTCCCATCGCTGAAGTTCGAAGTGTAAAATGAAACTAAACCTGTAAATAAAAAGTCGACGTTTGCTGCGGAAATGAACCCAGAAGATCAAACTGGGAGTCTCTCTCTCCCTCTCTCTCTCTCTCTCTCTCTCTGTCTGAGTGACCTTCAGCCCTCGACCTCTGAGTGACAGGTGCTCTGCTGCTGGCGTGCAGCCGCGTCATGTGACACGTGAGCGCCTGTCGCTGCACCTAAACTCCTTTTTTCCTTTTCCAGGAGGCGCAGCTGCAAGACAGGGGGCGGGGCTTGGCAGCGTGTGGTGGGTGGGGCCTGGTGGGCGTGGCTTGGTGGGGATACTCACGGATTGGACTGGGACATCCTCCGTTGGAGCTCCCCAGGTCTCCTCCCAGCAGCGCTCCTGCAGGTCAGCAAAAAACAGCTTTTCAATGAAGGTGAAAGAGACATGAATATATGCCAGACCTGGGCAAAGTACAGCCCGCGGGCCACATCCGGCCCGCTGCCTGTCTCTGTCCGGCCCGCATGAGGCCGACCCCCCCCCACCTGTCAACGAAACTTTGCCAGCACGTTAACGTAGCTCGATAGCTATCGGTCAACGAAAGTAAGACGGGACGTTGGCGTGATTTCCAACCAGCACCCCCCCCCGTCAACGAGACTTTGCCGGCACATTAGCGTAGCGCGATAGCGTGCTTCCCCCCCAGGCCTGCCGCCTCAACAAAAGTATGCCAGGACGTTAGCGCGATGTCATGCCCCCTCGACAAAACTTCTGTGGCCCACCGACACGATTCAGCTCTGTCATGTGGCCCGTTGCAAAATATAATTGCCCACCCCTGATCTATGCTGACCACATCCTGTTTCACTCTGATTGGTCCTAGACCAGGAAGTGATGGTGGGGGGGCACTAAGGTCCTGACAGTCAGCTGAGGTGAGTCGACAGCAGCTCTCCTCAGCTGACTGTCGGCTCTTCTCGCCGCCGCCGCCCTGACAGGATGTTTCATCCTACCAGGGCTTTGTTGAGCGCCTGTCAATCAAAGCGTGTGGGCGGCGCCCTCGAGTCTCTCAACGCCGCCACGCTCCTCTTCCTTTCTTTGTAGTCGCTGAAAGACTTTTATTTTCTTCTTGTTCAGATTCAGATTTAAAAAAACAGAAAGACTTTAGACTTTATTTATCTCACCAGTTTTGTTGCTGCTGAACAAGGAGACAAACAGTCGCAGCAGGAAGAAAACTGGAAATACAGACTGGAGGAGCTGGAGACTGGTGAGACTGGTGGGACTGGTGAGACTGGTGATACTGGTGGGGCTGGTGGGGCTGGCGGGACTGGTGGGGCTGGTGGGAATGGTGGGAATGGTGGGACTGGGGACTGGGGAGTGGGGAGTGGGGAGACTGGTGAGACTGATGGGACTGGTGAGGCTGGTGGGACTGGGGAAACAAGTGAGACTTATGGGATTGGTAGACTGGTAGGACTGGGAACTGGGGAGACAGGTGGAGCTGGTGAGATGGGTGGGACTGGTGTGGGCATTAAAGGTTGTTGTCAGACGGTGAGAAAAAAAACGGCCTTGGAAATTTTTTTTCTTCAAAACATTGGGAGTAAATGAAATCAAAGTTCGGAAGAAAAAAAAACCCGCGGCAATAAATCTTGCCTTCATCATCCAACAGTCGCCCCCTACTGTTCAGGAGGACCACAGAGATATGCTGCACATGGCAGCACAGACTAATTATTAATATATTGAGATATTAATATTATTTCTTCGGGTTCAGCAGGCTGGATTAAAAGGCTTAACAGGCCGCATGTGGCCCGCGGGCCATAGTTTGCCCATATCTGACGTAGCCCCTCCCACTAAACTCACTGGATCCCACCCATCAGACATCATCAAGCCTGGCTGGACCTGGCCCCGCCCCCCTCTCACCTGCACTGGCCGGTCGCTGCGGTAGACCAGGTGACCCCGAGTTCCTCTGCAGCACCGCTGGCTGCTGCGGCGACAGGAGGCGGGGCTCCGTGAGGGCGGAGCTGCTGACCAGGGCGGGGCCACTGCCGTGGCTGCTGAACTGCAGCGCTGCCACCGCTGAGCCCGCATTCTGATTGGATACTGGCACGGCCACCGGCGGAAGGGAGAAGGTGGGCTGTGGGACGGTCGACTAGTGGAGAGAGAGAGAGAGAGACAGAGGGAGAGAGAGGGAGAGAGACAGAGAGAGAGAGAGAGAGAGAGAGAGAGAGAGAGAGAGAGGGAGAGAGAGAGAGAGGGCTTAGAGTGGGCACGGTGACGGACATTCGCACTGCAGACAAACTTCCAGGTGAAATCATTAAAAAGATTTCCAACACAAGCACATGATCTATGATAAAATCTAAAGAAATTTTAAAGAAAATCAGAATCAATCTAATCAGAATCAGATCTAATCAAAACTGTTTGGAAAAAAATCTGATTGGAATGAATCTCAAGAAAATTTATTAAAAAAATCTAAAGAAATAAAAATAAAACTGACTTTTTAATACATCAAAAGTGAATTCTCCTTGTATGGTGACTGCACAGCTCCCAGCCTGACACTGAGCTCTATGATTGGACACCAGGAGTCACATGGTCTCATGATCAGACTCTCATCAGTCTCAGAACAGAAAACAGAGAATAAACTGGAAGAGCTGCAGATAAAAATACTTTCCTTCAAAGCAAAATCATCAAGAACACACACACACACACACACACACACACACACACACACACACACACACACACACACACACACACACAGAATTCCGACATGCAGGCTGGAAGAGAAGCGTGTTGCGGCCTCATGCCGTTAGGGTGACGGAGCAGCAGCAGGTTATTGCGCTGTACGCGTGCACGTCACATTCCAGGGAACGAGCGAACCTCATCACTGGGAACTCTGGGAAATGAATCCACCTCATCACTGGGAACTCTGGGAAATCATTCACCCGTCTATCTGGGGGAGTAGGGGGGTCAGGGGGGCGTGGCCTCAGTGGGAAATGGGGTATGGGAGGGGCTAAGGGGAGGGCAGAAGAGCATGATGGGAAATATCTCTGCTCCCACTTTAGCCACCACCCACTTTTAAGTTTGATTTTGTGGGGAAACATAATAATAATGACAGCTTCCGTCTTCAATCTTCATCATGATTTTCCAAAAAAAAATACACGAGGAGGCAAACAAAGCTCCTGGAGGTCACTCACCAGTATTATTATTATTATTATTATTATTATTATTATTATTATTATTATTATTATTATCATCATCATCATCTGTGAGCGGCTGGTGGATACAGGAAGTTGTGACTGAGCCATCCAAATGAAATCCGAGCACCAAACATGAGAGTGAGAGGAGGAATGAGAGAGTGGGCAAAAGAGCATGGGATGGATGGATGGATGGATGGATGAACGGATGGATGGATGGATGTGTGTCAGCTAACGGGACGATAAATGAATGAATCAATCCTGAAGAAACGTCTTAAACGAGAGGGCAGGACAAAATGGAGATGCTTAACCAATGTGGAGGAGGAGCAAAGACTCGGAGCCAATCACAGTCCACCTGCCTGAGAGGTATCTCTATAAAATAAAACCCCAAGAAAATTAAAAGACAAACTTTCGGATGTCTTTTACTGCAGGATTGTGGAGCTGTGCCTCCAGTGGCGCCCCCTGCTGACTGCAAGCCTAAGCCCGTTGCTCAATGAAATATAACAAATTGTAAATTATCTATTTTTTTAGGTGCTAATTTAAAACTCTGCAGCTGAATACTGTACAGCCAGTGTGTTGAGGGTGAAGTCTGGAAACTATCACATAATTTCGTGACAATTTTCACATTTCTACGTGAAAAGTTTCGTGTTTTTACGTAAATTGTTTCACGTAAAAATCATTTCATGATAACGAGTCTACACTTAACGCAGCGAGGCAAACAAAGGCACTATGTCTCATTTGTATGATTCTATTAAACTTTACTTTGAAATTGGCCTGAGGCCTTTATTAAGGACCATCGATCAAATTAATATTAATATGAACGGAAGCACATTGTTGCCATGCTAGAAAAAAAAAGGGTTCAGTATCACGTTATAACGTGAAACTATCACTTTTTATCGAGCTAATTTTCACATTATAACGTGATACTGAGACATTTTTTTTCTGGGTTGGCAGCAATGCGCTTCCATATTCTGCTGCGTAGGAAACACAACCAGTTGATTTTGACTCTTCCTCGCAGAACGCACTCCTCCGGCTGCTGAACGTGTCTCCTCCCAGGCGGCCAATCAAAGCAGCCAGAAGAAGCAGGGCTGTAAATTGATCAGGACGACGTTAGCGCTGAAGGTCTGGATGGGCGCCAGGCGAAGCAGGCGGAGGCCTGGAGAACGTCTGCCCCCCGAGGAGGGAGACCCACTGCACCCACGTTTGTGGGGTTTTTCTTTAGAGATGACTGAAAGTTCATCCAAATAGACACTTCTCATCTCATCAATCAATGTTCTCATAGCGTCCAACCAGATATAACTGACTTTTCCCTCAAAACTGAGCCATCAAAACGCTTCATGAACGTAAATGAATCATACGATACGACGATATATCATTCCAGAAGGTATCGCAATACATTTTTATTGTCAACGTTGCTGTATTGAGGTCAGAATGCTGCTGATGTAATGTCAGTGTGAAGCCAATAGACTGTGATGGGCGGGGTGGCAGAGGTTGGGGTTGAGGGGGGGGCAGGGCATGAAGTGAGAGTGAAAGCGGGCGGTGGGAAGGTGAAGCTCTGTGAGTAGCCAGAAAACACCTCGGCCAGCAGGGGCGGTGTTGGGGGAGGGGCGAGGGGCGGTACTCACTGACAGCCTATAGTTCTGCATCATTTTATCAAACTCCTCGTCAATTTTTTTGTATTTCTCCTCAGTGCGGGGGGTGAGGGAGAAGGGCTCCTCAGGTTCTGGGCTCTCAGAGTCCCGGTGCTCTTTCTTGTTCAGAGCCTTGAGGTCAACCACAGAGGAGGAGGAGGAGGAGCAGGGATAGGAGGAGAAGGGGGAAGAGGAGGAGGAGGAGAGGAGGAAGTGGAGGAGGGGGGACAGGAAGTGGAAGAGAGAGACAGAGGAGAGGAGAAGAAGAAGAGAGCGCAGGTTAGAGCAGGTGGTGGAGGAGTGGTACTCACGCCGTAGCGCTTGAACAGGCTGTCCAGGTCGTCAGTCTTGCGGTACTTGTCCTCCGTCAGTGGACTCTGGTCGATGGAGTCGTCACCGTCAGGCTCGGGGCTGTTGCAGCCGTTAAAGCCCTTCTTTCGCAATGTCTGAGGTGGCCAGATGGGGCGAGAGGAGCAGGAGGAGGAGGACAAGGGGGAGCAGGTTTACATTTCATACATCACACATCCAACCAGAAACACTTTGTGAAGCTGCTGCTGCTGCTGCTGCTGTTGCTACTGCTGCTACTGCTGCTGTTACTGCTGTTACTGCTGTTACTACTGTTACTGTTGTTACTGCTGCTGCTACTGCTCCTGTTGTTGCTGCTGCTGCGCAAAACACAAATGACCATGTTGTTGCTTTAGTGCTGCCTCCCACGCTGTTGATTGTACAAACAAACGCGGAGCGCCGGCGTTCCGCCGGAGCAGTTTGACCCGCCGCCGCCGAGAAGAAGAAGGAGAAGAAGAAGAAGAAAAACACCCTGTGATGATGCTCCATCGATCGGCGAGGCCGGCATTTCGTGGCCCCTCCACCCCCATGCCCCTCGCCCGCCCACGCCGCGGCGAGCTGCGACCGCTGAGTCAGGAGGCGCTCAGCTGGCAGAAGGTTCCGGGTTCAGGAGGGTGAAGGAACAACTCTCCACAACCAGAGGAGGAGAGAAATCACTGCAGCGCTCTCAGCCCGCGGCAGCAACCCGAGGTAGGATCACACCTCCGCACCGCAGCCAATCAATGGGGGTGTGAAGCCCGGCGCCAGAGGTCAAAGGTCGCCCGGGTGTCAGCACAGCAATGGGAAAAAAGAGAGAGCGAGAGAGAGAGAGAGAGAGAGAGAGAGAGAGAGAGAATCGCTCTTGTTTTGAAAGATGAGGAGGAGCTGCAGCGTTCCACAGCAGGTAGAAGCTGAACCAGTGATACCCAGTCTGACCACCAGGTGACACAGGAGGGACACCTCGCTTAGCATCTTACAATCAGCATCTTAACTTAGCACTGCAGAATGTTAAGACACTGGTCATACCTGGGTCTGACCACCAGGCTCCAGTGAAGGAGCTTAGTTTAGCATTTCAACTAGGATCTCAACTTCAAGCATCTTAGCTTAGCATCTCAGCTGAGCAGCTCATCTTAGATCTCAACTTTGCATCTTAGCTTAGCATTGTAGAGTGGTGAAAGCAGTGCACTCCAAACCAGCGGCAGCAGCGGCGGATGTTGAGCGATTGGAGTCAAACGGGGCTAAAGTCAGAGGAGGAAAACGACTCCATTGAAATGAAAGTTTGGAATTCAAAGCTTCCGAAGAAACGCTGCTCAGTCAAAAAAATAAAATCCCCGCGCTAATTATGCTGCTGCGCGGTATAAATGATGTAGCGCGGCTCTGGTTAGCGAGCGGGACGGATGATTCAACTGCTCGTAATTCAAATCAGGGAAATCAAGCAAACCCCCCCCGAGCAAGAGAGACGGAGGGTCCTTTAATTTTGAATTTGTTTCGCAGCTTATAAACAGGTGACGACGGCAGCGGCGGCGAACAAAACTTTCTGCGATACGAACCTCACAAAGCTGCATCTGTTATTGTTGTCATCAGAGAGGCGACGCTGCTTTTCATCGTACCACTGAAGCCCTTTGTGAGGTCACAACACTTTTATTTTATTTTCCCTCTAGAGCTGGTTGCCAGATTCAGCCGTTGGCTCTCACCAGAACAAGTCGCTGCTCTGATCTGCAGCCTAATGCAAATTTAACGTAACCGAGCAGGCGCCACACACTGGCTGCCAGACACACACACACTGGCACACACACAGCACACACAGCAGCAGCAGCAGCAGCAGCAGCAGCAGTGTGTGTTCTGACCTAAAAAATATACAACGAAAAGGGACAAAAGACCAACGGGGGGGGGGGGGGGGGGGAATTAAATAAACACACAACAGCAGAAGGAAAGAAAATAAAAACCAAGGAGAGTGACAGCATGGCAGGGGGCGCCGTGGAGAGCGTGATCAGGACGTGGAACCTCCTGGAACCTGCTGTTATGAGCCGGAGGGATGAAAGTGAAGTGGAGCTGCGTCGACTCCACTGACGCACAAAGACAACACAACAGGACTCACTCAGCGACACACGTGTGAAGACACACAGCGAGGCTGTGATGTCGGTCAAACCTCGAACAGCAGCGGCAGCGGCGGCGACGTTTAAGGTGTTTACGGGTCATATATAAAAGATAGCCTCTCGTCTTGCAATACCATTCTGTGCCGCTAGTCTGGATTAAAGCAGTGGTTCTTATCCTTCAGTCTCTGTGTCTGTATCAGTCTATCTATCTGTCTATATATCTATCTGTTTATCTGTCTATCTATCTGTGTCTGTCTGTCTGTCCATCTGTTGGCAGTAGGTGGCAGGTGTATTGTGACATTTATTAGGCGACTTAAATGATGGTTATGGCAAATGATGTGTGGCTTGATTGGCGACGGTGTAAAAGAGCAAGGGGCGGGGCTTGGCGTGACATCACACTGTGCTGTTGTGCATCTGTCTTGAAATAAAAAAAAGCCAAAAAAAATTGCACAGGTGAGAAGGTATTTAAATGCCTCTACAGGAAGACAGAAAGAGGCATTTTACAGAAGTGAGCAACCAGTCACCTCAGCAGGTCACATGATCACATCATATTGAACAACAGGTGAGCAGGTGCTCAGGTAGGTGGCCCCGCCCACACCTGCCTTCTCCTTCTTCTTCCCCGCACCTGCGCCGTCTGTGATTGGCCTGTTCGGTGGCCAACAGGCCCCGCCCCCTCACTTCCTGTCGGTGACTTGACCGAACACCAATCAGCGTGCACGTGAACACACTCCTGCAGTGCATTTCACATGCACTCTCTCCCTCTCTCCCTCTCTCGCCCCCTCGCTCGGCCATCTGTCCACCTGTCCTCCGTCGTGTTGCCGGGGTAAGATTCCACGCCGGCCTCTCATTGGCTGTACCGCCTCCCGTAAAGCCCCACCCTCCTCCCCCTCCCTCTGTTTCCAACCGGCCTGTGCAGCCTCCCTCTCTCTGTCTCTGTTTCTCTGTCCTCCTCTGACCCAAGCGTCCGAGTGTGTCCCTCCATCATCGGGGCACGACTCTCCCTCTGATTGGTCAGGTAGGGATCCAGTGGTCAGCTGACCCAGAGGCTCCTCCCCCTCCAGGGAGCGGGCCTGCTAACCTCACCTCGGTCAGATTAGGAGTGTGACAGGTGGAGGCGGGATTAGGAGCTCTGAGACAAACCCCTGTGTGAGTGGGTGGGGAAGGGAGGAGCGGGGGAGGGGGAGGGGCCAACAAGCTGCAGCCAAGTGAGGGGGGGGGGGGAGGTGGGGGAGAGAAACAACCTCTCAGATTGTGTGGTTTCACTCTTGGTTGGAGGTGTGTGAGGCTGCCAGGGACCTGCCCCCACCTCCACCTCCACCCACGCTCCGCCCCTAGACTCTGCCTCCCTCCCCTGCTCCCCCGCCCCTCCCCCATCCCCTCCTTCTTCCTCTTTGGTCCCCTCGCTGTCTTCCTTCCCCTCGCTCGCCCTGATTGGGATCTGCAGTCAAGCAGATTAACACACAGTGGCAGGAGAGGGAGGACGCCCCATCACACACACACACACACACACACACACACACAGTGCTCTGTGTGTGTGTGTGTGTGCATATGCATCGCCTCTCAGCCTTTAAATGGACCGAAGGAATGTCTAACTGTGAGAGGCGTCCATGCACATGCGTGCGTGTGCGCACACACACACACACACACACACACACACACACACACACATACACAGATGAGAGCCTAAGTGCTTCTAAGCACTGCCGCGTGAATTTACAGTCCACCCAGGGTGACCATACAGCCTGTGTGTGTGTGTGTGTGTGTGTGTGTGTGTGAGAGAGTGTGTGTGAGAGTGTGTGTGAGGCTGCGTGACTACATCCACACTTCATAATTCATAGTCCAAAGCGTTTCCCTGCTCCGAGGCTCCGTCATCCTCCCTTCAGTTTCTCAGCAAAGCGGAAGCAGCAGCGACGACGACCTCACACACTGCGTCCCACTGCCGCTTCTGTGTGTGTGTGTGTGTGTGTGTGTGTGTGTGTGTGTGTGTGTGTGTGTGTGTGTGTGTGTGCATCACTTTGTTCCTGCTTATTGTAAATCTCAGATCGACTCTTTGAGGTTCTGGACAAACTGGACAAACCAGCACAACCGCTGCACTCAGCAAAGACCCGCCCCCACTGGCTTCTGATTGGGCCAGGGGTGAGGGTTAAAGGGTAGGGCCAATCAGCAGCAAGTGCTATCATTAATGTAAGCGGCTGCTCAAAGGTCAGGGTGGGATTGATTGTGGAGCCGCTCAGAAAAGCGTGTTTTGGGTTTTTTTTTTTAATTGTTTCATTTTTTTAAATTACTAACCACATTTCATTGGTCGTGACCAACTTAGACATATTTTCGGTCTTTAGTCCCTGCAAGTGTGGGAAAATGTGCAGCTGTTAGTTGCTGCTTGGACAGAATAACAGGAATGAAGGTGTAAATGAAGGTGGAGTTTGACCAGAGTGGTTCCTCTCCTCCCTCACACTCTCCCGTCTGTCCCTGAAATATTACGTTGTTGTTGTTGTTTTCTCTTTTTTTAACTTGCTTTCCAAAGGGAGAGTAAAAATGAAAAATGGAAACTAAAACAGATTAAAGAGGAAATGCTGCAGCTGCTGACACCCGTTCAGCGAGGAGCTGCAGCTGCAGCACATCTGGCAGGCCGGGACGTCTGAGGACACACTGGAGAGGGCTGCTAAACACCTCCTGGCCAGCACAGGACTGCGTGTGTGTGTGTATGTGTGTGTGTGTGTGTGTGTGTGTGTGTGTGTGAGAGAGAGAGAGAGGAGGGAAGCTCCCATGTAGGACAAACACACGACCGAGAGGCTCAGCAGGCCTGAATATTGTATGAGGCGTTCTCATGGGCGGCTGGAGAGCGTGCAAACAGAGTGAGTGAAGGAGAGGACACACACACACACACACACACACACACACACACACAAGTGCATAAAGAGGAGGAGGATATGCAGCAGTGACACACTTGAAAACACAAACACATGTATGCACACAAACAGGACCAGTGGAGCTTGAGCTGATGTTGCCTGAAGCAGCCTGACGCCCTGACACACACACACACACACACACACACACACACACACACACACACTTAAGAGCCATCTGCAGCGGCAGATACAGCCTACAGTAAGGGCTTTAGTGCCGACAGACGGACGGTGACGGGAGACGAGCAACCAGCCAATCAGGAGCGGGGAGGGAGGAAGCAGGAAGTGACGGACGTCCAATACCACTCTTTTCTTTCAGCAGGGACTTCGGCAGCCAGCCTCATCTGAGGCCCCGGTTCACTGAGTCTTCGACTCACTCGGTTCACTGAATCACTCCCGACCTTCAGCTGCTCACTTCATGAGAGGGGACCAGCGAGACAGGAAGGGAGAGCTCTGCTCAGTTCTGCCTCCTCCACAACAGAAAGTGGCCCAGGGCCTGCCCATCATCAGCTGACCTCTGAGCTGGGAAGAGCCCAAACCACCAGATGACCAATCAGGAAGTTCTAGGCATCCTATTGGCCAGAGGGTCGACGCTACAGCCAGTCAGCCGCCAAAGAAAAAACCTCCAGTGACTCAAACTGGAACTCAAACTGGACCCCACCCCCAACCCCCCGGCCTAACCCCGTCCCCTGCCCCTCCAGGCCCCGGCCCCCCGTCGGCACCCCCCTCACCTCGATGATGTCAGCGTTGGTGCGGCTCTCGTGCGGCTCGTTGTACTCGGTGTACTTGAGCAGCACCTTGTCCATGTCGGTGCTGGCATACTGGAAGAGCTTGTTGGAGTGGTTGAAGATGATGAGGGCGATCTCACAGTCGCACAGCACGCTCAGCTCGTAGGCCTTCTTCATCAGGCCAAACTTCCGCTTGGTGAAGGTCACCTGCAGGGGGCGAGAGAGAGAACCGCTGGCTGATGTCTCTGCACTGTCACTTTGCTCATTGTTTAATTGTTGTATAGAATAGAACACCAGGCCTTTATTAATGCCACAGTGGGGAAATTTGCATCAATACAGCAACAGTACAGCGCAAAGAAGATGGAAAATTAGACTAATTAAAAAGAAATAAGGCAATAAAAAATAAAAATAAAATAATTTGTAGGGTGATTTACATCTTATGAACAGGTGGATTATTTACAGCTCTACATATATTGGGACAAAAAGGACGTTTAGCAAACTGGCGAATAAACATTTTGATAAAACAAAAATTCTTCTTCAAAAAAAACAAACAAAAAAAACAAAAACAAAAAAACTCTGCTAATCTTGTGATAGCCCAGGGTCGGGCTGTCCAGCTAGCTGAGCCCAGCTGACCACCTGATCACCTGATACATGTTTACTCCTCGTCTGCGACCTCCTGCGGTCGAGACTCGTCAGTTTGCGACACACGCAAAAACACAAAAAGAGCAACGCAAAGACGCACAAACAGGAGCGACTGTGTGGAGCTGCTGCCTGTGATTCAGGAAACACTCTTAGTGACGGCTTGTCGGAGTGCGTTTCAAGTACTCAGCAAATCACACACACACACACACACACACACACACACACACACACACACACACCTCGTCATTTTCACACTCCTCCTGCTCTTTTCCATGCTCTCCCTCTCTGACACACACTGAGTGCAGCGCTGTGTGTTTTCCACACTCTCCTTCTGTCACATGTTGTTTCTTTCTTCACACACACACACACTCACACACACACACACACACACACAAGCTCCCTTGTTGTTTGCCGTTTGGCTCGTCCTGTAAGAACCAACTGCTATTTACCATCCAGGGAGATTTGGATTAAACAAACACATGCGAAACACACACACACACACACACACACACACACACACACGCACACACACAGCAGTAGAAGCTCCTCTTTAATATGACTGAAGGCCAATTAAGATGACGAGACGCTGGAACTGATCAGACTGTTGGAATCGTGATGTCTCGCTGATGGAAAAATTGCTTTTTTTTCATATTTGTATTTCTGGAGGAAGAAAAAAACGTTGCATTAATCTCCAACACCAGATGGAAGTCGGCTTCACACGTCCGAGGGATTTATTATTCTTATTATTCACGTGTCCATCTGGGAAAGTGAGCCCACTGAAAATGTTTTGGAAATGTTCTGAAAGGGGGAGGAATTTGGGGAGGGGAGTCGTCCAATCACGCATCTTCTCCCTCTGCCAGGTGGCGCTAAGAGCAGCCCCCCCCCAGAGTCCAGGATGGCTCCCATTCACTTCCATGCAGTTGTTCACCCAGCGAGGACGCCCAAAAAGTTTTTGACTTCCGCATTAATGGGTCCACAGAGCATGTGCAGTAGTGTCACTTCCCATCATGCCTCTGGAACTCATTGGCCAATCAGAATGCTATAAGAGAAGGTCACTGCCAGACACATCGGGACGCAGCCAATCAGAACGAGCTGAGACACAGCAGCAACGTGGTGACGTCACGCTGGGAATAAACTCTGTTCTGATGATTTTCTGGCCTTTATCCTTTTTTTAAACAACTAAAAGACCATAACTGAAAAATCTACAATAGAAAGATTTGATGAATCACGTTTCAGGTCACAGTCGTCCTGTCAGCCGTTTTAAAGGCCTTTATTTTTGTATTGCGGTCTATGGGAAAATTTCTTTTTGGGCTCATAGGATTTTTTTGCTGCAGTGCCTAAAGTGGCCACTGGGAAAAATCGGCATGCAACCATATTGCCAGTCCGGCATCCAGTTCTTATAATACATCCATTGCTGAGAGTTGTGGGCGGAGTCTAACGACCAGGCGGGAAGTGAACCGGAAGTCAGCAGGAAGTGGAGAGTGGAGTTTTTCCTTCTCCTGCAGTTTACAGGCTGGCAGCAGCAGTTTCCTGTTTACAGGCTGTAGCTCCACCCCCACCCCACTCAGAGGACCAGCGGAGCTCCGCTCTCATTGGCTGACAGGTTGGCTTCAACACCGGAGCTCAGCCTCTTCCCAAGATTCTGAAGATTAAAAAAAATGCTTTGGCATTTTACTTCTGATTGGCTCCGCCCCCCCCCGACACTGTGAGCCATGTGACACCTTCTTCCCACCTCACCCCTCGCTCGCGTCCCTCGCCCTCTTCTCTCTCTCCCCCTCTCTTGTGTTCTCACCCCTCCACCCCCTCAGCACTTCCTGCCGCCACAAATCAAATTATATCGGGGTCGTATCCAGTGGCAACCAACCCCTCCCCCTCTCCCACCTTACCTTCATCTCTATCTCACTGTCGTCTATCTGCATACTGCCGACACCCACACCACACACACACACACACACACACACACAACACACACAGGAATATCAACAATCGGGTTCCTCTGAGATGACAAGAACAAACAAGAGATCGTCCTGCTGCAACACAAACACGACAGTGGAGGAGTCTGTGACATCACTTTATGCTCCAGGTGTGTGGACGGACGGACTTGCCGCTCTATCCAATCAAAGCTACCAACTAGATTTAGAAACAAACTCACAGAGAAACACGACAAGCAGATCACTTGAATCGTCGTCCACAACTTGCAGTGGGCGCCATGCAACTTTCACGCCGTGTTAAGTCTCCGCCCACCGAGTCCCTGCACACTGCCAGCCACATTAAAGACAACACACACATCATCTTCTCTCTGTCTGAAGTGACAAACAGCTTCATAAAAACCACACACTGAAGGGACAGAGGGGGCGTGATTGTGTGTGTGTGTGTGTGTGTGTGTGTGTGTGTGTGTGCTTTTCGTTCTGCAGCGTCTCAATCGATGGTGGGAGGGTGACGGCCTGCATGTTCTCCCAAATCCTTTTCATTCAAGAGCCGTGCTTCGTTAGCCACACACACACACACACACACACACACACACACACACACACACACACACACACACACACACACACACACACACACACACACACACCAGAACTGTCTTTATCTACCGCCAACAGCATGGAGGGAGCAACGCAACACTGAGATGCACAAAAGTCGACAACAGTGAGACGGCCACATTTTTAACCTCTTTAAATGTGTAAAATTCTGCGATCTAGTGGTCAGGTTCTAGATTGCAGAGCTCATTCGCTCAGCCTCCCTCTCCCAAGCTTGCCAGTCAACTACAGTGGCCTGCGCAAACAGACTCAGATACCTCGTCCACCTTCTTCTTCGTTGGTTCATTTGAAGACGTGAGCGTTTTATGTACGAAACACGCTATCAGGAAGCTGGATTGTCCACACCAGGCTTCCTTAGAAATATGGCCTTTACTCTATGTATATTCTTCGAGTGGCCTTGCTCCACACTGCCCCCACGGCGGTACTGCAACACCGGATGAGCCAGCGGTTGGCGGCGAGTGGCAAACCACAAGTCAGCACGTGAACGCAACCCAGATATTTTTTATTGAATTAATGTTTTAATTCAATAAAAAAAAGGAAAGAAGAAAAGTAAACGCCCAAGACTTAGACTCACATTATTAAATCTCCCATTTGATAGAGGAGGCTTAAAGGTTCTTAATTTAATCTGGTACAACTGGGCTGCCCAGCTCAGAGCTGCCCGCATGTGGTTTTCTTGTCCGGACCTACCTTGGGTTAAACTGGAAGCAACATCTACACAAGGAATTACGTTAGATTCATATTTATATTCAGATTCTCTTAAGAATTTGAAGAAAAATACATTAAATCAGTATCAAACAAAAACTTTGTGAATTCTATAAAATCTGGGGCCTTTACTTGCAATACCTTCAAAGCACGGATTTACAGTTCACTTTAAACTCTTGAATCTCACTACTTGACATTTGATCTGCATACATGGGGGCTGCCGCTTTGCTGCCTGTACATTCTTTTTTTTTTTTAAAAACTTTTTTAACTATAAACTTTAACTTAACTTATTTTTTACTTTCACCTGTTACTGCATTGAGTGTTTAATCTTATATCTCCATATTTCCTGAACTCTTGCATACTGTCGATCTATTTATTATATACCTTCCTGTCTTTTTATTTCTTTCTGAAGAATTGTTGGATGAGAGAGGGGTGGGGTTGTTCAAGTTTGTGTTTATATGTTAATGTTTACTCTGTATACCAATTCAAAATGTCAATAAACATATATTTAAAAAAAAAAAAAAAAAAAGGAAAGAAAAATCATTCTAGTGGTAGTTGCGGCTCTGGACAGCTCTGGACTGACCAGGAAGAGTAACGCCTTCCAACGGTGGTTCTCAGTTTAGTTGACCTCACCATAAAAACAAGCCTTTTGAATTATGACTGAGCTTAAAAATGTGATTTGTGAGATTAAGATTTTTTAGAAGCTAAACTAAAAACAAAAACACTGAGAGACAAACCAGAGCTCCAATAACTGGCGGACGCAGAGGAACAACTAGTCCTCTGAAACCACCTGCTTTTCATCTTCATCCAAAGTCCAGCAGAGTCTGTTTCATTGTTTTTTGTTGTTGTTTTTTTTACAGGAGGCTGTACACACAGGGCTAACCATGCTGCTTACTGGAGAGAGTTTTTTAGGGGCCGCTCTCACACCTGTCCAGAACCACAGCTGCAGTAGCGCCACCTTCTGTCGCCACTCACCTGTCTGTTGCGTTCGTCAGTGATCCTCTGAATCTGAATCTTTTTCCTCCCCATGTTTCCTGGAAGTGGAAGGTCAGAGGTCAGAAGTCAGAGGTCAGGGACGGCGGTGACCGTGGGCTCGTCCTGGACGGCTGGGGACGCCGTCACGCACAGGTGCAGATTCTTTAACGGTGGGGGGAGGAGGAGGAGTTGGAGGAGGAAGAGGAGGAGGAGGACAGGAAGGGCTGGCTGCTGCACGGCGCCCTCTTCAGATCATGATCCACACTGCGCCGGCCTCCCCTTCACCTCAGCACAGCAGCGGCAGCAGCAGCAGCTCCTGGAAAACAAGAGCAGAGGCATCAGACGGCGGCCGCGGCCCTCCACCACCGTGACCCACTTTGGCTGCACACACACACACACACACACACACACACACACACACACACACACACACACACACACACACACACATTCAGATACACTCTGATACACAACCAGAGAATTAGCGGCGCTGTCAAATAAGAGCCACGCTGAGGCTGAAAGATGAAGGCGTGTGCGAGGAAGAGGAAGGGGAGGGGGGGGGCAAGGGGAAGGGGGAGGGGGCGGAGCCAGGCGCTGAGCAGAAGGCCCTCAGGGGCCCCGCGGTGAGGGAGGCTGTGCTGTGTCAGCTTCATTAGCGGCATCACCGCCACATCGCTGATCCGCCGGTCGCCCGCGGCCCACGGTTGGGGGGCGGGGGTCATACCACATAGAGGCGGAGCAGAGAGAGAGAGAGCGAGTCCACAGACTTCTATGGTTCTCTGGTGACAGGAAGTGAGCTGCTAGCAAAGGGAAACCAGTGCCAGAGTGGCGTTAGCCAATCAGATACCAGTTAGCGTTAGCTTGGGTGGCACTCATCAGATACCCGCTAGCGTTAGCATGGGTGGTCCTCATCAGATACCAGTTAGTGTTAGCATGGGTGGCCCTCATCAGATACCAGCTAGTGTTAGCATTGGTAGCCCTCATCAGGACCCACCTGGTCTGTAACCATTATGGTCCAGGCCACGTCTGCCTACAACTCAACGCCCTGCTTCCCTTGCTGCCGCCGCCGCCAAGCGCTGACCTGATTGGAGGCGGCACAGACATGACGAGCCGAGGGCAGAGTGTGTGTCTAATCCAGGCGAGCGGCTAACCAGCCGTGAAACAAGGGCAGCCTGCGACGTGACACCACAACCATCATCACAGACACACACTGGGAGGAGAGCCATCACTTCCAAACCATCAGTATTGAATAGTGATAAATCATCATCACAATAATGATCAACCGAGGAAAGAAGGAAGGAAATGCTGCTGCAGGCTGATGAGTGAACGAGGGCAACTAGGTCCTCATTTAATGGACTGGCTTAGGAAAATAGAGCTCTACGAAAACGCACACGCACACGCACACGCACACGCACACACACACACACACACACACACACCCACACACAGACGAGGATGCCACACCGGCTCCCCTGCATTGTTTGCATTCCTGCCACCTGAGAGTGGCGGTGGCAGCAGAGGACAAAAGGAGGAGGAGGAGGAGGAGGAGGAACACCCTCTATTCACGTGCATCGCGATGGAACCGGGAATGTGGACGAGTGTGTCATGTGACTGAGCGTAAAGGGCGGAGCCATGCTCGGCTCAGAGGTGGAGGCCATTGGTTTTGCTTTGGTGAGGGGCTGCTGTCTGCTGATGGTGACTTTGCACCGACGGGAGGAGGGGGTGGGGGGGCCGACTGGGAGGGGATATATCGTTTTCGCCCAATAGGTTTGTCTCTCTCTCTCTCTCTCTCTCTCTCTCTCTCTCTCTCTCTCTCTCTCTCTCTCTCTCTCTCTCCGAGTCACGACCTTTTGACCTCTGCCTGGGACTGAAGGCAGCGGCCATGTGTGATGTGGGGCCACTGGAGCTGTAGGCCTGTAGCGTGAGGGCCTGCTGGGCCTGGGAGTGTGGAGGAATGCCCCACCCCCGCTGGACCTCCAGGACTCTAGGGGGCGCCACCAGGACCATCTTTAGCTCACTCACTCGGGACCAACCGCAGGGTTCACTTCCAGTCTGGAGTTTCACGACAACACAACACTACACTACATTACATTACACTACACAACACCAACACCAACACTACACAACACCAACACGACACTACACTATACAAGCAGCGCTGACAGCTGTGTTTGCTATTTTTTCCTTGTTTTTGTTGAAGGTGTGATGTAATCAGTGTGTGACGCCAGATCCAGCAGATATATGGGTCAGAGCGGCGGCCCGAAATAGAGCAAATAAAAATAGCAGAGATTGTTGACACACATCAGCAGAGAGAAACCGTCTCGATGACGACAACGACGGCACAACTGAAGTAACAACAAAGTCCCGCTGACCCCAGGTGACCTTGACCCCGACCTTGACCTGCTGCCGCTGGTTGAGGGCCTCCAGCCACCCAACACACTGCCAACGGCCAGTTTCAATTGGCTGTCAGTGCAGCGTTACAGCTCCGCCCACATCCTGCTGGAGTTGTGACCAACCAATCAGAGGGTCGGAAGGCTCTCCGTCACACTTTAATACAACTCGAACACACAGTGGAGTCAAAATGTCAAACTGGGACAAAGTCTCGCTTCAACATTGAAATTGATTGTACAAAATGTTCCTCCAGATAGAACAGTGGAGCCAAACAGGTTTTGCTTCAATATAATGAAGATCAAGCAAAGCTTCATACTATTCAATAAATTACTTCAAATTGCACCCATGCAAAATCGAATATCAAGATAAATAAAATGTCAATAAAAATCAAAAACAACAATTAACCAATAAAGTCATAATAATAATATCCTTCAATCAACATCCTGTATTGATTGATACGCCAAAATACCAGCAGAGCATTCTGGGATTTGTAGTATTAGCGCTACATGTGCTGTATAATAACTTGTGGGCCAAATATAATGACAAAATTGGCTCAAGGGCCAGAGTTTGACACCCAGGGTTGAATAGAAGGTGGATTATGAAGAGAATGAAATTGAAAAGATCCTTCCAATAAATGCGTTGGTTTGTTTCCAAAGTTTCACGTCTTGATGCTTGGATCTCAGCCACCAACCTTCCTCCTCCTCCTCCTCCTCCTCCTCCTCCTGCTCCTACTCCTCCTCCTCTCTGTCTCCTCTCCTCCTCCCCTCCTCTTGTCCTCCTCCTCCAGCCCTGCCGGCCAAATGAATCATATCCAGCAATAACGATACGCACAATCCGCCCTCCCGACAGCTGCACATGTCACAGGAGTCACCTCCAGCCGCCGGCATCGGGTTCCAGGAAGTGCCACCAAGGTCACGACCTCCGTCGGGGACGGAATCTCTGGGCAGATCGATATCTGGCCGCCAGGAAACACGAGAAGACAAACGACTGTTAACGTTTGTTCGCACGAGTAGCTAAACCAGCTAAACTGTTTGACTGGTGGGGCCACAGTGCGTTGCAAAATGAGGAGCTGGAGCAGCAGCAGATGGATGGGGTGTTTTGGTGAGCCACCTCATAGGAGGAAACAATCTATCATGTAGAAAACATGTTGCTTTAATGTCAATGGAAAAGGAAGCAAAGCAAAGTTGCAAACAAATGAGTGTCTTTGAAGCCCCACCAGGGTGTTATAGCTCTTCTTAACGGGCCGCATATGGCCCCCGGGCCGTAGTTTGCCCTCCCATGAGCTAAAACCACCTGCGAAGGTCGTTGATTTTTCAACTTTTTTTCTTCTCGGTCTGAAACGGATCTGATTGAAAGGCGACGCCGTGTTCCCGGTATAAATACGCAGCTGCTCACGGCGAAGGAATTAATGCCAGAGTTCAGCAGCAGCGACTCGCCAGGATCCACACACGGCCCGCTGAGCCTCCGACCCGACCCGACTCCACTGGATCGGCTGGAGTGACCTCTGACCTCCAGCCACGCCCACAGCTGCCGTCACATGTTTACAGCTGGTTGCCATGGAAACGGCAGCTGCGTTTGGCCAAGGAACCCCTCCCTCACCCCTCCCCTCTACAACCAATCAGGGCTGAGTTTTTGGAGAGGTGGGGGAGGGGGGCTCAGGAGGCACCGCCCATACTGCCAGTCCAGCAATCAGTGCTGTCAGTCTGCACACACACACACAGCGGCAGCTGGTCTCCTCTGGCATGACAGCGGCAGCAGGCAGAAGATAACAATAATACCCAGAATGCACCTCTGCAGGAGGCTTCAAGGCACCGCCATCATCGCACCTGTCACGTCACGTCACATCCCAGCAGTCGGGCCTCCTGATTGGACGAGCTGGTTGTAAACACAGGAGGGTGTGTGTGTGTGTGTGTGGGGGGGGGGGGGGGGGGGGGGGGGGGTGTTCCTCTGTTTACAGGTTAGTGTTGGTGAGCAGCGAAGAAAAGATCAATAAATAAATAAATAAATAAAGTGGGTTTATATTTTATACTACATATATATATTATATTTATTGAGTTTCAGAATTTGTCTTCAAATCTTTGTGGTCAGGACAGGAGCTTTGTGTGCATCGAAACAATCACCAATATCAACCACTTAGAATTTGATAAAGGCCAATATTGTTCATATGTACATAACTTGTATAATAATCCAACTGTCCATATTATGTAAATATCTAATTTTTCTTATTACTCTATAAATATTTTTATTTCTTTTTTCTTTTAATTCATATCAATTTCCTTCTTTTGCACTATGTTGTTGCTGTAATTGTGCAAATTTCCCCAATGTGGGATCACTAAAGGCGTTCTATTCTATTCTAAACAGGCCCAAGTTTCACACTGAGTGAGTTTAAATCAATTCAGAGATTATGTTGTCATGATTAGGCTAAAATAATATTTATTTGATAATATTTCTGGTTAGTGATGCGCATTGGATTTTTTTCAATGTAAAAAAATGTTTTGTGGCTCAAATAAAGGTTGAAAACACTGATCTAGAGACTCCAGCTGTAAGTTGATTGGTTTAATAAAACCACCCCATTTCACACTACCACCTCTAGGTGGCGCCGCCTCAACTGTGGGGGTCCAAAAGCACACACAGACGCTGAGGAGGAGGAGGAGTGACGGACAGAACAGGTGTGAGGTTACGAGCTGCACGTCCACCGGGGGGGTCAGGAGGGGAGGGGTGTCAGCTGATGACGGGGAACAGGCCACACGCTCTGTCTGCTGCCACTCCTCACTATCTGCTCCACAAAGTCTCCACCGGCGCCACCCCCCCCACCCACCCCCACACTCCCACCCACCCTTACCCCCCCCCCCCTACCCGTCCCCCCACTGACAGTCAGGAGTCTGAAAACTTTTTGTCCCCACTGGAAGAAAAATGTCCAGTCACGAGCGACTCTCTTACCGTCTGATCGACTTCTGGAGGCCTCGCAGGAGACTCCGGATCAGTTGAACGGGTCAGCCGAACAAGTCAGCGGAGCGCGTCGGCCGAGCGAGTCGCAGATCTTGTCTGAATTATTCCGTGTGCGGCAGGAGGGAGAGTCGGAGTGAATCCTGGAGCTCAGAGTGGCACGTGTGGCTGCATGGCTGCTGCTGCTGCTGCGGCCCACTGACAACTGCTGCTTCTGCTGGGACGCCCCTCTCTCTCTATCCCCTAGTCCAACCCCCAACCCCCCCACCAACAACCCCCTCCCTGCAATCACCCCTCCCAGCCTGCTGCCACAACAACTGCCACCGATTCAGTCATGGCCCCACCCCCTGCCATGGCCCCGCCCCCTGCCACCAGGAAGTTTGATCCTAACTCGAAGAACGAAGAACTAAAAAGGCACTGAAGGTTTTTCTCTCTACACCAGGTATGGGGCACACTACGGCCCGGGGGCCATATGCGGCCCGTTAAACTTTTTAATCGGGCCCTTCAGCCGAACTTGAAGAAATGATATTAACAGTCAGTCAGTCATCAAACAGCTGTATTTCCTCCATGTTTGCAGTGTTTTCAGAGT
Source organism: Thamnaconus septentrionalis (assembly GCA_009823395.1). Taxonomy (NCBI): domain Eukaryota; kingdom Metazoa; phylum Chordata; class Actinopteri; order Tetraodontiformes; family Monacanthidae; genus Thamnaconus; species Thamnaconus septentrionalis. The sequence goes on from CM020511.1 coordinate 21,296,665, forward strand.
CATTTCAATAAAGAGCCAAACACCCTGGTGGGGCTTCAAAGACACTGATTTTGTTGCAACTTTGCTTTGCTTCATTTTCCATTGACATTAAAGCAACATGTTTTCTACATGATAGATTGTTTCCTCCTATGAGGCGGCTCACCAAAACACTCCATCCATCTGCTGCTGCTCCGCTACCCCCCTCTGTCATATTATACAACCCATTGTGGCCTACAAGTCAAGAAGTTTGCTCGCTCCTGGTCTAATCCGACTTCAGCTCCACCTGCTGGTGACTTAGAGTCGCTTTCAATAAAGTTTCTGGGGTTTTTTGTTGTTTTTTATTGTTCTCATGTTCATCTCTGGACTTGTGCTGGAAAAGCTTCCGGAACAAACTTCATAAACTGCCAACCAGGCCTGAAGGTGCACGAACGACACGTCACGCCACCGTACCGAGTCGTCGTTCTACTCGTCGCTCAACTCGTCCGACTTTAAAGTTGAAATGAATCCGAAGAAACACCGAAAACCACAGTTGAGTTTCATCAATCAGAGACAGGCGACACCTGAATGTGCAGCCGGTCAAATTAAACACCGTCAACATTGCAAAGAACAGCTGAAGCTCGGGTGACAGTCCTGAGCGTGTACATGTGTGCATGTGTGTGTGTGTGTGTGTGTGTGTGTGTGTGTGTGTAAGTCGGAGAGTCCAGTGGAACAAACGGTATGTTGACAGCTGCTGCAGGATGTAGGCAGCACTGCGCGTGCACACACACACACACACACACACACACACACACACACACACACACACACACACACACACACACACACACACAGGGCTCAGCTGTCGGAGAGACTTCATCACTGCTCTCAGGTCTCGTGTCGCTCGGCTCCACCTTCCGCCACACGTCTTCGCTTCCTGTTTGCCCTGATGGGTGAGGGAAGTGTGTGTGTGTGGTGGGTGAGGTGGTCCCCACCACCCCGGCGGGTCCGAGGCAGAGGCAGAAAAAGGCTGGCGTGCCGCAGTGTGAGTGCGTTTCCCTCAGAGGCTGCTGGGAACTGGGCTGAAGTGTGTGTGTGTGTGTGTGTGTGTGTGTGTGTGTGTGTGTGTGTGTGTGTGTGTGTGTGTTGGGGAGTGGTTAGGGGTGGACGGTAGCGGGAAACATATCATTTCACAACCCCTGCAGAAGCTTGACGGGACTGAAATCCAAAGCGGACCAATCAGATTCCTCTGCTAGCTCCTGTTGCTAACAACTCAGGCTAACATCGCTCATCTGTTTTGGTTTCCACCTTTTTCTATTTGAGCGTTTTTCTTTGTTGTCTTCTAATCTACTGTAGATTTCACACACACACACACACACACACACACACACACACACACACACACACACACACACACACACACACACACACTGGTGGCTGTAGCTCCGCCTCCTTCTCCTTCTGAGGAGAAATTGAGCAAACTTTCAGTTTTAAATCTCCACAGTTGAGGAGCTACGACCAGCAGCAGCGTCCACCACACTGTGGTGATTTATTCAAGCGTACATTGAAGCGTAAGTCTCAGCGCCTCCCCTCCTCTCCTCCTCCTCTACATGTGCTGCACTCTGAGCTCCAGGAGGCTCCTCCCACTGAGTGAGGTCATCACCTGGTCAGCTACCTGACAGCCAGGAGCTCCTTGTTGTTGTTGTGGGTACCAGTGTGTTGGCTGCTAATGGCTGCGTGAACACAACACAACAGGCGCTGCTTTCAAGGGTTCTGACAGTCGACGGCGGTGATTATGCAAACGAGGCTCCCTCCTGGGGGCGGGCCAAATTAAAAGAAATGACAAAAGGCTGTGCCAGTGTGTGTGTGTGTGTGTGTGTGTGTGTGTGTGTGACCTACATTACGCAGGAATACTCCATGTTTCCGTGGCACCGCTAGCAGGGATGAACACGCCACGGCAGTGTGGTGGAGCTGCGCGGGTGGCACTAATCTGGCCGCCACGCTGCCTTCAGGTGCACTTCACGCTGCCACCGCCGCCGCCGACATTCAGGTCAGAGATAAAAAAGTCTCTCCACACACACGCTGACATTCTTTTTCTTCTTCTTCTTCTGCCTTTTGACGGCCGTGTAAAAGGGGGCAGATGAAGAACATTTTTAATCCGGTACCGACACATTGTGTCGCCGCCGCAGTGCGACGGGACCAGCGGCCCGCAGCGAACTGCTCCCACACTGCTGTCAAGACGAGCCGACCAGACTCCTCACAACACAACCACCACAACTCACACAAAAATGCTGCAATTTCATGAGGGGATTGAATGTGGTTTAGCAAAAAAAAAAAAAAAAAAAAAAGCAACAACAAACATTTGCAATCAGAGCGTCAACCAACATTGCAACTCCATACCCATGAAAAGACATTTCACACTGGTGCCACACTGGTTTCACACTGGTTTCACACTGGTTTCACACTGGTTTCACACTGGGTTCCCACTGGGTTCTAAGTGGAATCACACTGGATTCACACTGGGCTCACACTGGGTCCACACTTGTACCACACTGGGTTCCCACTGGTTTCACACAGGCTTCACGCTAGTTCCATATTTGACTTACACTGGATTCACCTTGTTTCCACACTGGGTTCCCACTGGGTTCCCACTGGATTCACACTGGGTTCACACTGGGTTCACACTGGGTTCACACTTGTACCACACTGGGTTCACACTGGGTTCTGGCCTCTCTTCCACAGAACAAAGTGCAGGCCGAGTGGTGAGCAGAGCAGAAAGCTGCGGCGGGCCTTTGTCAGCTGATGGTGGTCAGACTGGACGCTGTGCTGGTGAGTTTGATGCAGTCGTCAGCTCCTCTGGTTCCCCCGTCAGGAGACCTGAGGAGACCTGAGGCTGTCAGCTCCTTGTTAATGTGCGCTATATTTTAATGTGAGGAGTAAATTAAAGTCATAAATCAGCATACACACCTGTGACTCCCACACAGGCTGTCTGACCACTTCAGGGTATTAAAAAAAAAAGGTTTAGAATTAACTATGCAGGGATGTGAATGTCTAAGATTTATTTTATTAAAAACTTCCTTGAAGTGTTTTTGGAAAAATAGTTTAAAGGTCAAAGTGGATTTTTTTAAATTCCCTCTCACTGAACATAAACAGCCTCAGCGGGACAACTGGAGGCAAAAACTGCAGCAACACTTATTTTTGCTGCACTTTGGTTTGAGTTTAGGGAGAGAAGCAGGAAGAACCTCGTCGTCCAGGAGCTGCTGGTCCAACTAGCAGGTCCTGGTGTGAAGGACAGCTGGACACACAACAAGCACCAGAGGCTCCCGCAGCAGATGTCCTTCGTCTGGAGCCCCAGTCCATACCAGAGACCAAACCACAGAGACCAGACCCGAGAGACAAGACCAGAGAGTCCAGACCAGATAGTCGAAACCAGAGAGACTAGACCAGAGAGACCAGACCAGATATTCCTGACCAGAGAGTCCGTCCTCTCTCATCCTCCTCCCAGGAGGTATCAGATGAAACTCAGCACTCCAATGATTAATTTGCTGGATTTTATTTGAAGGTTCCCTTTGGACTGTTCTGTTTTGGTTCAACGTCAGTTTGTCATGTTTTTATTATTCTCAGTGTGGTTCTTGAGGGTCAGTCTGGATGTGACCCACCGACAGGAAGTCCAGACCTGGCAGTCGCTGCCGCCGCCACTCGGCAAGAGACTAACAAACCCCTCCAGGCCTCGAGGCCTTCACTATGCAATGAGGCGTTCAGGAACCCCAGCCCCAGACTCCCCTCCCCCACCCTTCCTGAATCTCCTCCAGCTCCCTGACATTGACTAACACACACACACACACACACACACACACACACACACACACACACACGCACACTTCTCCTCAGAAACAGCTGACGTTTCAACAGGCTTACAACAGCTGACAGGCTACAGGTGGGGCAGAGGGGACCCTTCATAAGCCCTCTAGCCCCCCGCACCCCCGACGACAGAAAGACACACACACACACACACACCCAGACAGTTGGACGCATGCTGGAGGCTCACAAAGCCCTGTTTATATGCATAGAGGGGACTATGTGTGTGTGTGTGTGTGTGTGTGTGAGTGAGTGAGAGAGAGAGAGAGAGAGAGAGAGAGAGAGAGAGAGAGAGAGAGAGAGAGAGTGAGAGAGTAGGTGGGCAATAAGGAAGGATTTCCACAGAGGACAATTCCTCTGGAGTCACAACAGGTGTGTGTGTGTGTGTGTGTGTGTGTGTGTGTGTGTGTGTCTGTGACAACAGATGCTAGCCCAGGCCACAGGCTGGAAGCATTAAGCTCCTTTTGCTGCATTACGCTGAGGAGCAGTGAGGAGGAAAAGGCCGACGCAGCGGCTCAGTAATCCAGAATCATTTTAACGCACCATCAGAGTAGAGGGCGTGGTCCAACGCTGGGCCGTCGGGCCCCATAATCTCGAGGTCACCTCAGGGTCAGGAGGTCACGGAGCTCAGGGGTCCGTGAGTCAGGGTCGTAGAGACACTTTTGGTGGTGGAGCTGCTAAAAGTGTCTCTTGTCAGCAGGGTTTCTATGTATTATTTTTAGACATGTTATAATTATTTATTTTAGTAAGAAGCGAGAGGAGCGACAGAGGATTGGAGAGTGCAGCACTTCTCAGGATCGGATGAGGAAAAAAAGCACCAAGGAGAGAAATAACACAATCTGTGGATTAGGTTCTTCCTGCTGTGTGAGCAAGAAGCAGAAAAAACTTTTCACCACTTCTGACTTTGTGCTTTTTTCTTTCTCTTTCTTTCTTTCTTTCTTTCTTTCTTTAATCTGCTCTTTCTTCTCCTTTGTCACCAGAGGAGCAAAACTAACCAAGAAAAGGACTTTACTGCGTGGTGAAAGTCAAACGGCGGCGATGGCGGAGAGGAGGGGGAGGTTGGATTAACTGTCAGAGAGGCTTCGGAGGCTCAGAGGTCAAACTGCCGACGCAGCGCAACGCAACACAAGACAATTACACACAAAACCTTCCACACCACTCTGTTCATCAGCTCCAAGAGCTGAGGAAGGAAGACTCTCGAGGCTCCAGGTTCTACCCAACTGTGATACATTAGTAGCACAGACCGGAACACTCAGATCCTAATTTGGCTTAGCCAAATTCTGATATATATCCCACAAAGGCAATCTCAGAGTCCACCGGCCAATCAATCATCATTCACCATCAAGATGCTGATTGGCTTTTGGATGATAGACGTGGGAACTAAAGACACTGGCAAACTTTTAAAAACTGCTTTCAGATCAGCTTCAGGTGATCAGACCCGTTCTGATCCAGTTCAGACCAGTTCAGACCAGTTCAGGCCAGTTCAGACATGTTCTGATCCAGTTCAGACCAGTTCAGACCCATTCACATCTGTCCTGATCCAGTAAAAACTTCTTCAGACCCATTAAGACACGTTCAGAGCTGTTCCGGTCCAGATCAAACCCATTCAGATCCATTCTGGTCCAGTTCAGAAGCTACAGACAGAGACATGTTCACATCGAGTCAAAACCTTTTGGTTCAGAAACCCAGAAACTCCCTGAGAACTGAATTTTTCTCCAGCTAATCGGCTTGACGAGGGAGCAACTGGAGTTTAATAATGTGGACAAAATGAGCATCACTCAAACAATAACACTAACAACAAAACACCCAAACATTTCAACACATCCTTGTCCAGCCTCCTGCTTCTTCCTCTCCTTGTTCTTCTTGACGAGGCAGCAGAGCTGAGATCTGCTGCAGCTGTAATGTGATAACCAGCTCAATAACATCAACAACTGGCAGAATCCTCCAGAGGACGGACACAGGCAGGCAGGCAGGCAGGCAGGCAGGCAGGCAGGCAGGCAGCGAATGTGAGTGTGTGTGTGAGTCAGTGGGTGGATGTCTGTGTGCCTTTGCTTTCTCCACGGGAGTGTGTGTGGGCTGGAGAGGCAGGAGAGGCCTGGGCGAGCGAGAGGTGAGGAGTGTCAGCCATCCAGCACCATCAAATAAAACGTTATCTAACGCTGCGGCGCCGACACGGGCCGCCATCGACCCAGAGACACACACACACACACACAGCTGGCCTCCTACATCAGATCAGAGAGATGAATGTGAGCCGAGCATTAAAGGGCCCTCGATGCATCTGTGCAACACTTTCTGAGCACAAATTCAACGATTTCCAAGACCTCTTGAAGGCAGAGGAAGAAACTGAAGAAGCACAAGAAGAAACACTAGTTCTGCTGCACCATCAGAGAAGAAAAACTCCTTCTCTTCCTCCTGCTCTTCCTCCTCCTCCTCCTCTGCCTCCTCAGATTCACACACACGGTCCAGCAGAAGAAGCAGGTTCTCCGCCGCCACCTCCCGGAGGCTTCACCCTATTGGTTCTGATCAAACGACCCCGAGTCAGCTTTAATTTAATCAAACCGGACAGGAAATGGAAATATGCTGCTCCAAACAGCTGGGCCAGGTCACGTGATAGATTTAATTTCATTGCACTCACGGGTCGGAGCTGTGGGAGCCAATCAGCAGCGACTGTTGATTCGCTGGATTGTTTGTTTCGAATCACTTTCATTTTTTTAGTTTTGTTCCTATTTTATCTGCCATTTCTATTAAAGATTTTCTGCGAAGACAAAGTAAAAAATGTTTCTGAATAGTATCCGTTTCCATGATAAAAGTGGAGGAGCTTTAGCAGGAGCTGCAAAAGGAGAAAGAGGAGGAAGAGGAGGAGAAGGAGGAGGAGAACTCATATGAAATTGAGGACGATAACGTCCAATAAATGAAGAGGAGGAGTGGGAGGGCCTGATGGGAAAGGGGGAGGAGCCTGGGTGACAGTGATGAAGATGAAAGGTGAGACACCTCAGATAAAAGGGAGGCCAGCAGAGAGAAGGAGGGGTTGGGAGAGTGGGCCCCAGCTCGGAGCTTTTCCCCGAGGCCCAACAGGAAGTGGCGGTGGTGTCAACGACAGCCGGGAGGATAGCCGGGAGGATAGCAGGCAGGGGGCGGAGCCAGAAAGTGGCTTGGTCCGTTTCCAAGGAGACGCCTGGACTGGCCGTGTGAGGAAGGGACCTTCTCCATCATCATCATCATCATCATCATCATCATCATCATCACCACCACCACCGCGGCTGCCAGGTTACAACCTCACAAGCAGTGGAGCCGAGCAGCCCTGGACGCCAAGAGGGAAGTTGGCACCTGCAGCAGCCAATCACAGCCAGGCTCTGAGTCAGCAACAAGACCTCTGACAGGAACAACATCTGAGCTTCTGCAGGCTGAGCAGCGTGGAGGCAGAGAGACTTTCCTAAAACAGACGAGTGGCCTTTGGAGGGAAGAAGAAGAAGAAGAAGAAGAAAAGGAGGAGGAGGAAAAGCTGTGGTTCCTCCAGGCTGTAGGTGTGCAGCTCCTTCATCCTCCTTCAGCTTCTGCCTGGCATTTCTCCTCCTCCTCTGATCTCCTGCCATCAATCCTTCCCATAGCCGCAGGGCTGAGAGAGCAGACTGACCTGCAGCCCGCAGATGCACTACCAGCTGCACCACCAGCAGACCTACAACAGAACCTCTTGCACCACCTTACACACATTCAGCAGTCACAGGGCCAAAATCTGGCTCAATAAGCTGGGAGTCGGTGCCCTTTGTGACATCACAAGGGGGCTTATCTACTACTGGTGCAGGGAGTCTGGAACCTTTTTCTCACTTTGATTTTAGAACTTTTGACTTTGTGCTCTGGCGGTTTTTCTCCTTTTCACCTTCAGCTTCTCTGGACGGTGGCGGCGAGAGTCTAATGCAATGGGGGTGGGGGTGGGGGCGGGGGGCACGGCACTGACGGCTGCCAGAAGCTGAACTAAAAGGATTCCCCATTGAATCTAAGTGGATTTTGACACGGAGGCCGAGTCAAGGTTGCACCAGAAGCGGCTGCTCAGCCCGGAGGAAGAGCCGGCAGAGGTCAAAGGTTAATCCTGCAAATTGTTCTGGGGTTTAAAGTTGCGTTTAACACACACGGGGAGGGAAGGAAGGGGGGCCTCATGATCTCCCCCTCCGTCCATCCCTCCGTCCAGCGGAGCGGCTCTGCATCTGATGAGCCGCCGTCAGTTAAAAGAATATTAAGAGCAGCGAAACACAACTTAATCTGGATAAAGCCGAGCCAGTGAAGCGGAGGAGGGGCTGGGTGGAGGCGGGGGTGGGGGACAGCTCACAAAAGGGCCACACGGACATCCGGAGATGAAATGTAATGAGAATTCCTCGGAATTCCATAATCCCAGATGGGAGTTGAAAAGTGTGGTGGCGGCGGAGCCTCCACTGTTTCCACTGTGAGCTCGGCGCTCCGAGAGGAAACCAGGTCACAGCCGCTCTCCACTGCAGCTGGGAAAGCTGGTTATTTCTCGCTTTCACAGGGGATAAATTTAGTGCCCTCACCAGAGTATTATTAGAAAAGAAGAGGAAAATATCACAGGGAGGATTTACCAGCCTGCTTACTGTTTACATAACACAATATTATGCACGTATGTAGTAGTAGTGAGCCCGCTGGTCCACAGGGTTTAATATCACCACACAGTACAACTGTCACACAACCAAATCTCCTCCAAACACACCGGGGCTGAAACATCTTACAGCCACACACAACACACACACACACACACACACACACACACACACACCTTTTTCTGTCAGAAATATTAAAATTAAAAACATATATATTAGATTTTTGCATGCCACTGTCCAGACAAAATAATAATAAGTAAAATTTAAATTAAAGAGATTTTTTTTTTGTCGGTTCAAAAAAATCACAACAGACAGACAGACAGTCAGGTAGGCAGACAGACTGATAGACAGACAGACAGACAGACAGACAGGCAGGCAGGCAGACAGACAGACAGACAGACAGACAGGCAGGCAGACAGGCTGGCAGACAGACAGGCAGACAGACAGGCAGACAGACAGGCAGACCCTCTACTGCTTCTTGCAGACGGTTGCAGCATCAGAGCGCCGGCAGCAGAATCTCTAACGATGGAATTAAATAATTAGCGACTCACATATGATATTTGGCTCCTGCAATTGCAGCTGAAACTTACAACACAGGTCATGTGACCCCCAAGGTCACCTCAACTTACTTGAAAGTCACTCACTCTCTCTCTCTCTCTCACACACACACACACACAAACACCTTGGATCCCGACTCCCCCAGTCACTGACTCCCTGAGCTGAGAGTTAAAAAAAAAAGACTTTTCTAATTGACGGGAATTCTTTGCTGTCGCTTTCTAGAAACCTGCTGTCAATCAAAGGGCGTGGGCGGAACTTTTCTGTAATTGGCTCCGTGTTTCCTGCGTCTGGTTGACAACAGAGGCGACGCTGCCTGCGGTTCTTCTCGTTATTTCAAACGCTTGTCGGCTGCTCTGTGCAGAAAAACAACAGGCAGCAGCAGCAGCGGAAGAATAATTAATCATCAACACAACACAATCAACACAACACACATCAACAACACAACACACATCAAATCATCAGCATCTCCTCATCTGGACTGGAGAACGGTGTCTGAACTGAGAGTCGCTGTGAATCTTCTCATCAAAAACTTCTGGAAGCTGCTCTGGACATGAATCTAACAGAAAAACTGGGCGTCCGTGTTGAAACAGTGTTTAACACACACACAACAAACAACAAACATGTTGTTGGCTGAATGCACAATGTCTCACTTTTGGAGGATTTCAAGAAGGGAAAAGAAGAACGTTGAATTGTTCTGCTTTTTACTTTTGAGAATCTGAATCGAAGAGTTTTTGGGTTTTTTTTTTTTTAAAAAGCACAGCTTTTTTAAACAGATTATTCTTCTTCTTTTTTTTTGCAATGACTCAACTAAAGAGTCAGTGGCAGCCTGAACCTCTTTCGCCCTGCAAAGCAACAGAACAGCCAGCCTGAACTCTGCTACATCCATATTTAAAAGCTCCCGTCTGAAGCGTTTTCAGCAGAGCCTGGGCCAGCTGCAGCTGTAGTTCAGTGAGTTCAGGCGTGACAGGAAACAGGAAGTAGTTGCCAGCTGGTAAACCGACAGAATGAAGCTGCTGAAGGTTTTTCCTCTACAGTTGACTGGACATGCAGCCATTACACTCCGCCCACCATGACTCCACAACCAATGGGAAGCCTTGCACTGTTACCGAGTGTCTCCACTGACGATGAGATGAAGCCAACAATATTTTCTCATTCAAATAGGTTTGGGTAAAAAAAAAAAAAAGGTTGAAAGGTCAAAATTCTGACTGAACACGAGCCACTGAGCGCGCTCACTGCTGCCCCCCTCCCCTCCCACCGGAGCTCCACCCTAATGGACGCTAAAGCAGCAGCAGCAGCAGCTGAGCACTGACGGCTCAATTAACGGGGATTAGCAGCGTGCTAACAACTAGCAGCCGCGGCTCTTCAGGCCTCTAATCCTGCACTGTGGCCCCCAAGGAGACACACAAACACACACACACTCACAACAACTGAAACGCTTCCCAGAAGCCTCTGCTGCACCTGAACTGGCTTCCATCGCACAAGCACCTTTTTTTTTAAGTGGCTTCTTGGTTACTTTCACATCATGTGACTCCCATGAAGCATGTAGCAGTAGTGTCACTTCCCATTATGCCTCTATAAGTCTTGTGACGCATCAGGACACACCAGCCAATCAGAACGATCCGAGACCCAGCAACACGCACGGCAATGTGATGTTACCCTAAAACTATTTTCTTGGGATTTTCTGACCTTTATAAAAAATTTTTTTAGAAAGATTAGAAGTCCAGGACTTAAAAATCTAAACTACAAAGAACTCGTGGCCTCCTATTGGTTAATGTGACCCAAGTTAGAAGGCCTGATTGATCCCCGGGGGGTAATGACCTAAGCCCCGTCCATTGCTCCTCCAATAGCTGAGTTTCAGCTATTGGAGTGGTTATGATGACGTGAATTCAGGTGGAGGGCCGGAAGGAGGTCAGTAAACTACAGACCCTCAGCGACTGACCTGCGTGTCACTTCCTGTCCTCCATCTCCAGCCCTGTGACATCACCTGAAAACAACCTGTAGTGCTGCTCAAAGTTCTCAACTGCAACCAGGTGGAAGTCCAACCAAAACTGAAGGAGCTTTTCAAGGTGGATCAGTGAGGGTCAGCGAGTTCGTTGGTTGGTTGGTTGGTTGGCTGGCTAGTTAGTTAGTGAAATTAGTTAGTCAGTTGGTTGGTTGATTGGTTGGCTGGCTGGCTGGCTGGCTGGCTGGCTGTTTGGCTGGCTAGTTAGTTAGTTAGTGAGTCAGTTGGTTGGTTGGTTGGTTGGTTGGTTGGTTGGTTGGCTGGCTGGCTGTTTGGCTGGCTAGTTAGTTAGTTAATGGGTCAGTTGGTAAGTTGGTTGGTTTAGCTGGCTGGCTGGTTAGTTTGTTAGTTAGTCTGTTGGTTGGTTGGCTGGTTGTACGGCTGATAAAAATCTCCAGCTGCTCTGCAAAGAAAAGAGAAGCTGCGTTTTCAGAGCTGTGGCTGCTGAATTCTTCCACTGGGGCTCAGTCCAAAGAAAACAAACGGTTGCGATGATGAGCAGCGACTTCGCAGCCTGGCGAGGTGATAGAGTGGCGAGCGCCGCTCCCGCCGCCGCCTTTGTTGTCTAAAAAACACCTTTGGCTGCGAGTTGGGCCAGCGCGGAGGGAGAAGAGGAATGTGTCTCTGGCTGCCTTCAGAGCGCCGCCCTGCCTCGCTTGAATCAGAGCCACGGTGGCAGAAGGCGGCGGCCCGCTGCGCCCGTCCAGCTCTTCCTGTTCTGATTGCGTGTTCAGCGTGGGAACAGCGCATGAGTGAAATGTGGATGCAGGAGGCTTTCAAGGCTGCACTGACGGTGGCTCTGAAGGACGCTTCCTATTATTCTGGCCTCTGTGCCACCAGAGCAAAGAGTCCAAGAGGCCAAACCCAGGAGTTACACCAGATGTGGGCAAACTATGGCCTCTGTGCCACATACGGCCCGTTAGGCTTTTCAATTTGGCCTGCCAAACTTGAAGAAATTATATTAATAGTAAGCGAATCATAAAATAGCTGTATTTCATCAATTTCATTTCTTCAAAGACACATATTTTGTTTTGCATACAATTTTAATGTACATGTTTTTATTTTAATTTGATATTCGATTTTGCACGTTCGTAATATGAAGTTATTTATTGTACAGTACGAAGCTTTGTCCGTTCCATATTCAGGTTTAAGAAGATTTTTTCAGCCCCACAATTTTGGCCCTACTGTGTGTTTGAGTTTGACACCTGTGGGCTACACTGTGACCTGGGAGAGACAGCAGCAGCAGGAGCAGCAGCAGCAGGAAATGACGGCTGTGTTTTGACGAGTGTTTTGACTGCCACAGTGTTTTGACTGAGTGCACAAAGGAGGAGCAGCAAGATAAGAATCAGAGCCTGAGAGCGTCTCCTCCTGCAGGGCGCAGTGTGCCACCCTGGCCAGCAGGGTGCCATCCACTGCTGTAAGCCTCCTGTTCGAGCCCAGCGGCCCGGCCACACCAGCCAGTGATGTGTGGCTGTGTGTGTTGTGTGTGTTGTGTGGCTCTGAGTTGTGCGTCTCTTTCGGCTGTGTGTCTGATGGCGAGCAGGCACACAGCCTATAAACAGCAGTAGGGATGAGAGGAATGAGCGTGTGTGTGTGTGTGTGTGTGTGTGTGTGTGTGTGTGTTAAGAATTGCTGGTAGTTGTAATGTCGCCAAGATGGCACCAACCAAGACCAAGACCTTATCAAGATGAATCGCAACAAAACGCGACAAATGACCAGTATCTTTTTTCAATGTCAGTTTGCTTCTACATCAATGGAACAGTAACATTTTCTTTCTGCAAGGTCCATCCATCCATTTTCAATATCAGCTTCCTCCTGCTCTCAGGGTGGGGGGTCTGCTGGAGCCTCTCCCAGCTGTCACTGGGTGAAGGCAGGGTGACACCCTGGACCGGTGGCCACTTTATTAGGGAGACAGAGCAACCACACAACCACACACAACCATTCACACTCACACTCAAACACCTGCGGTCGATTTAGAGTTCCCAATTCAACTCATATGCATGTTTTTGGAGTGTAGGAGGAAACTGGAGAACATGGAGAGAACCCAGCAGACACAGGGAGAACATGGAGAACCCAGCAGACACAGGGAGAACATGGAGAACCCAGCAGACACAGGGAGAACATGGAGAACCCAGCCGATACAGGGAGAACATGGAGAACCCAGCAGACACAGGGAGAACATGGAGAACCCAGCAGACACAGGGAGAACATGGAGAATCCCGCAGACACAAGGAGAACATGAAAACTACCACACAGGAAGGTCCCAGGCCCGGAATTGGACCCATGAGCGTCTTGCTGAGGTGGCAGTGCTCACCACTGCACCACCGTGACTCCAGCTTTCAGCGAGGTGTCTTTGGATGTATTTTGAACCATTTAAAAAACAACAACTTTGCTTCATAGATTGAAAAAACAAATGAACTAGAAATAGTGGGGCACGTCACTGTGGGTGAGACTAGTCTCAAGAAGTTTTCAATGTTGTCCCCACTGTGTGTGTTTGACCTCACTGCCCTCACACAGCTCTAAACTGCAGCTGTTTGGGGCTCCTATTCTCTGAGATCTGAGCATCTAACAGCCAATCAGCAGCTGTCTGCTGCTGCTGGGACGTCCCCTCAGTCCCCTCCACTGACCTCCAACCCAACCAGCAGGCCTTCAGTGATGACAGCAGGGGGAGCTTCAACATCACTGCCGAACCAGGACTGAACCTCACTGGACTATTGATGCACAAGACAAGCAGTGCCTGAACACACACACACACACACACACACACACACACACACACACACACACACACACACACACACACACAAAGTGGGTTCCTTCCGTGTGTGAAGAGGAAATGAGAAGTTTGACGGCACTCAGTGTCTCTCAGTCTCCAGGGAGAGCAGCAGTGAGAAGCAATCACACACCGCTATGAGAGGCAACACAATGACTGGAGACACACAACAGCTGCTCGGATGTGAAGGGAAGCTCGCCACGATGTCTCTCCCTTAGACTGAATTGAAATAAAATAATAATGATTTCACCAATCAGTGGGGTGAGCCCTCCCCCCTCCAGACTCACTCCGAGCTGCCACTACACACGATTCATGACGCCTGTGACTATGTGGAGGAAAAACACATTTATTTCCTAATAAAGTTGTCAATAGAAGCGGCTCCCTTTCCAACAGATGAGATAAATCAAGGAGGAGCAGGAGGCAGGACGAGGCTCTGACACACTGCCGTAAACCGTGCTAGTGACAGCTGCGAGTGCGAGGCAAGGAGGAGGAGGAGGAGAAGGAGAAGAAGAAGGAGAAGAAGGAGAAGAAGAAGGAGAAGAAGGAGAAGAAGAAGAAGAAGAAGAAGAAGAATAAGTAGTAGTAGTGAAAGGCGTGAAGAAAGTGCGAGACAGCGCGTCCTTGACTCAACACACCGCCCGAGTTCACACAACACCTCGTCGGTTTGCAACAACACAACACAACGCGCGCTCGGACGGACACACACACACGCACACACGCTGAGCGGGTGTGTGTGTGTGTGTGTGTGTGTGTGTGTGTGTGTGTGTGTGTGTGTGTGTGTGTGTGTGTGTGTGTGACAACACGGGGCTGGCTGAGTGACTGAGTGCGGAGCTGAGACTTACCGAGCGGTGCGTCCACATCTGCTGGATGACACGCAGGATTCACGCGCCTCACTTTGTTGCTGTGTTGTTGCTGCTGCTGTTGTTCTTGTAGTTGTTGTTGTTGTTGTTGTTGTTGTGTTGTGTTGGTGGTGCCTCGGCTTCCGGCGGAAGAGCCTGTCGTGTTGCTGCGCGGCGGGTTCGCAGTTAACAGAAGAGAGAGACACTCACTCACACGGAGGGCGGAAGAAGGGATGTACTCTCTCTCCCTCTCTGGCTGTTTGTCTCCCCCCCCTCCACTTACCTCTCTCTCTCTCTCTTTCTCTCTCTCTCTCTCTCTCTCTCTCTCTCTCTCTCTCTTTCCCTCTCTCTCACTCTCTCTCGGGGTAATTATTGCGTTAAAGGCAAATGGAGCCTAATCTGTCTTGTGGCCGCTCGCCCGCGACTGACGGGCCGCGCGGCCAATGAGCGGGAGCCGCACGCGGCGCTCCCGCCAATGGCGTGGCGCGCGCCTGCTCCCGGGGGCGTGTAGGGGCAGGGAGGGGCGGGGCCACAGGAGGAGAAGGAGAAGGAAGGGCTGATGGCGCCACCGTGTGTTCAGAGGTTGTATCCCTCCGCCGCCGCTGCTGACACTCCAGCACTGGGCCCATTCACTTGAATGGAGTCCTTCAACCTCAGCACGGTACCAGGCCCCAGAGTCCAAGATGGCTCCCATTTCATTTCAATGCAGTTGTTCACCCAGCGAGGACGCCGATAAAGTTTTTCACTTCCGCATTAATGGGCCACAGAGCATGTGCAGTAGTGTCACTTCCCATCATGCCTCTGGAACTCACATGATCTATTTGGCCAATCACAATGATATAAGAGAAGGTCACTGCCAGACACATCGGGACTCAGTCAATCAGAAGGAGCTGAGACACGGCAGCAACGTGGTGACGTCACGCTGGGAATAAACTCTGTTCTGATGATTTTCTGGCTTTTATCATTTTTTTAAACGACTAAGAGACCATAACTGAAAAATGTACAATAGAAAGATTTGCTATGAATCACGTTTCAGACACACTCAGAGTCTGAGGAGCCAAACACACAACCACACGTTTCATCACCGCGTGTCATGACTCTGTGCATGTCTGTAAGAGTGAAACTAGTGAAACCGCCACTTTCACTGTGGGAATACCGCCGCCCTACTTTGTCCTCTCACGACGGAGGAACACGTTTCCACTGAGCGCAGTGTGACGTGCACTGATTGATGTGTTGGAAGTTGGCACTCACACGTGCAGCGCTCACAGCTGCACACTTCACCTTCCTGAAGGCCTGAAAGTTGAAGCACGGCAACTGGAAAGAGACGCAGGTTCTGCAGTTTTATCACTGCTTGTTCTGCTGCACGTGTGTTTGGTTCCGTCACCAACGACGGGCTGTTTTCATCCCTGTGGCTGGACATCCAAAACAGAAAAAAGTTTGCAAGATTGAAAGAAGTTAAAAACATTTGCTAACATGAAATATTTGCAGACTGGGAGCTGAGTGAAGAAGACAATCAACAACAATTCAACAAAAAAATGACTCGACAAAACACTGGAAAAATATATTGTTTAAAAACTTTGTTAATTAAGATGGTAAAATTACTAAAGAGGAATAGAATGAATATGGGGGTGTGGTGGCAGGTACAACCAGAACTTGTGCTGTCAAAGAGGGCAAAGGTCAAATGTGCGTACTTGACCGTTACTGTGACTGTATGATGTTTTTGAAGGACTGATCCTCATCTGCTGCATGGCTGCAGCTGGAGATGAAGGCGGTGCCACTGAGTCCAGCTGCTGGAGGAGGTTCTGGAGGTTCTGGCTGGAAGCAGCTGTTCAACTGTTGGACTTTCATCATCAGTGTTGTCGAAGAAGAGCAGGAGCCATTCAGAGACATGTTGCTGCTGTTCCTGTTCTTGCTGCTGCTGCTGCTGCTGCTGCTGCTGCTGCTGCTGCTGCTGCTGCTGAGACACAAGCAGACCTGGTGACACCGGCAGATTACAGCGGTTTCTGCTGTGCATAAGAGGATTATGTGATGGTGGCTTTTTATTTAGATTTTTTTTCCAGAGGAGAACAGCAGCAGTCAGAAAGACGTCCTGGGTCAGGGGTCAGGGGTCAAGGGTCAGGAAAAATGCCATGGGAAAGAATGAGGAGCAGGAGGCGGAACTGAGGACAGATCCAGAACCTCTGGAGCTGCTGATTTCTCTAGAACAGTAAAACAACAGCATGGCGCCCCCTGTTGTAAAGCAGGGTCCAGTTTGCCGAAAGCAGCAGCAGCACCTGAATAAGAACCGGTGACGCAACTTTGTTCAGTATTTTTATGAACTTGTTGTTAACATCCTGGTTCTGTGTGACAGAACCGAGCCACAAGCAGCAGAACCTCCTGCAATCTGGCTGGGTTTCAGTCTCTGCAGCTGCTGGCTGACCGGAGAGGAGCAGACGTCAATCTTCACCTTCAGAAGAAGTTTGTAGGGCTACCAATTGTCCCAGGACTGTCAGCTGCTTGGTGGGCGTGTGGCGAAGAGTAGAATCAGACCAGGAAGAGCTCCAGTCAATCCATCGGCTGGCTGCACCACAGCACAGCTCCTGGAAAGATATTAATACCTTCTCTTCTTCTTCTGCGAAAAGAGGTTTGAGGGATTTTCAGGAGCAGCTGTGCAGGAAACAGCTGCTTGTAGTTTTGGTGGAGGAGCGGGAGGCAGAGCAGGAGGCAGAGCAGGAGGAGGTCAGCGTGTTAGCTGCTATTTTTACATGAGGATTAATCTACATTTGATGCTGCCGAGATTATTTGTGGCAGCGACTCTGTGTGTGCGTGTGTGTGTGTGTGTGGGTGTGTGACCTCTGAGTTTTATCAGTCTCTACTGCTACAAAATTTATATATTAAAAAAAAGCTCAGGAGGAAAAACTCTGGAGCAACGCGACCGATCCTGTGTCATCCTTCTTTCCTTCTTCATGTAAGAAAGAAATAAATAAAACTGAACTGAAAACCTCCAGCTGCCATCAGCAGTCACCTTGAGCCGTCCGTCCTGTCGGCCTGCCGAGTGTTTGCAGTGGATGGTTGAGAGGAGAGAGGGAAGCTGCATCCTGTCGGCTGCTAGGCAACACTCAGTAACCATGGCAACGCAGCCAACAAACACCCCCACTGCTGCTCAGCTGCCCCACCCCCCTCAGTTCGACCTGAACTGTGGCAATCAGAGGGGAGGAGGTGTGAGGAGGGGTGCTGATGGAGAAGGTTCCTGTGAGTCCAGGTTGGATCAACACCAGGTTGATACCGATAATGCTGCACACAACTCCAATCAACTTTTAAAGAGTGTTAACTACTGTTGTGTCTTTCGCACTTTTGCTTTTTTTTTATCTTCCTGTTTGGTCTGTTGTCTACACCTGTGGTGCCATTATCTATCAATCTATCTATCTATCTATCTATCTATCTATCTATCTATCTATCTATCTATCTATCTACACAGGTGTCATAGATTTGATTGGCTCAGATGTTCCTTCATGATGCTCTGCAGAAAGAAAGAAACCAATACATTTATTTTTTTCCCCTCTTCCTGTCGTTTTTCATTCATCCCACTGGATATACTTTCATCGGCACACGAAACATGCAGTTCATTAAGACAGAGCAAGAAGTTCTCGCCTAAAATATCATATTTTTGTAGTAAAGTCAAACTGCCACAAGGGGGAAACATTTGTCAAAGAACCGTCCTGGCTGTTGAATCACTGACTGTCCTGCAGAGGGCGCAATATACTTATATGTGGCCGTGACACGATCTGCGTTTCAATTATTGAATCTTCTCACCAATAAATGAATAAATACGTTCACACTTATCATTATTATTATTATTATTATTATTATTAATATTATTATTATATTATTATTATTTTTATTATTATTATTTTTATTAATATTGTTCAGAGTATTTCATGGAATCAGCCTCTATGACTTTGACATTTGCTTTATAGATCACTTCTCGTAGACACCTCTCCCCTCCCCACAACAGCAAAAGGGGCAAAATAGCATTTTTTTTAATTACTTTTTTTTTTTTGATTTTTTCTTCTTTTTTTTCATAAATTTGGATTCTGAAGAAAATTGAGTTGAGAGTAGCTTTTGTCTTCCAGACATGTTGAGATATTTTTCAGAAATGTTCAGATTTCTTTTGTTGTGTTTTGCAGTTCTCTGCCGTATGTTGTGCAGAGCTGCAGATGATCCAACCATATTCCAATATATTCCATAGGCTTAGATGAGACAATATTCAGTGTCACTTGAACTATGGGACTCAGTATGAAACACTGCAGGCCGCAGTTTGATGACCTCCAGAGAAGAAGACCATCAGATGTGACGCGACGCTGCGGGAGGAATAACTGACGTGACAGGTAATGAAAAATCATTTTTAAGACGACAGATTTGGAACAAACACCGAGGTCAGACGGCGGAGCGCTTGATTCATCTCGAAACTGGGACTAGGATTAAACAGAAATGTGATATATAAAAAAACAGGAGTGCAGCGATGTCTGTGTTTTTTGCTTAATTGTGACGCAACATCCGGGCTCTTCATCTGCTGTTGATGACATGGGTTGAGATTTACTTTTTTTTAATTATCAAATTTTGATGACATGAACGTCCGTGTTCTGTTTTGGAACATCTTGACCTCCTCCTGTCCGGATGGAGCCCTACTGAACATGCTTTCCTCCTCCACCTCCTCCACCTCCCTCTCTTCCTCCTCCTCCTCCTCTTCCTGCTCCGTGTGAACAGAGCCTCCTTTCTTCTCCTCCTGGCCTGCCGCCTGTTCCAGGAATCCAGCCACCCCCCTCTCATTTTTAATTTATGCGCATATTAATTGTTCCCCATTGTAATTTCCACCGTGGGAGATGGCATGCAAATACACGGCGCATTTGCGCGCGCGCGCGTGCGTAATGATGCGCTCCGTGTGTGTGTGTGTGTGTGTGTGTGTGTGTGTGTGTGTGTGTGTGTTTGCGCGCCTCAATCTTTAAATTTATTTAATCTAATAATCCTTAAATATGAAATGGATTATTAACATTTTGAATTTTGTTGTTGTCATAATATTAAAAGTGAATTTCTGAAAAAACATCTATACATTTAAATTTGATCCATTTATAGTCAGCTGCATTCTAAATTGACCTAAATGACGAAATGAAATTTAAAAAAAGGATTCTTTGAATTGTAATTTCAAATCCATTATTTGCTCGTCACTGACGTGCAGCATCTTTTTTTTTTTTACATTTCAATAAAACCTTCAAATGTCGCGTCACTCCAGAAAGAATGTCTTCAATTAAAATAGAATCAAAGCCCATCAGACTCCGTTTTCATTCTACTGCAAAAATATAACTAATCATAATATATTATCCTCGAATCTTTTTTTCAAAACTCTTCAGTTGATGAAGGTCGTTTACTAATACAAGAGGATGAAAAAAATAGTTGACAGAAATGAAAGTGACGAACGTCCCGCCGAGAAAACAAACAAACAAAAATCATAAATCAGCCGTCTGACTCGGTTTTAATCTGGGATTTTTTTTAATGGCTGGATTCCGTGAATGTCTCGTAAAATGTTCATATTATTTCCTATGATACAAAATAGAAAAAAACAGCAACGGGATAAAAGTAAAACTTATTTTATTGGGTTTTTGGGGAGGAATAAAGTTAAAATTGCACTGTTTTGCATCGATTGATGCGATAATGGTTGGAGATAATTGATGAATAAAAGCAGATCACATTCAACTGAGCTCGAGCTCCGAGCAGCAGAGCGGCTGGAAGATTCCCAGATTAGCGCCGCATTTAATCCCATTAACGCTTCTCATTCCTTCCACCTCACTGTCACTTGATCAACTCTTTCCCTCTACAGATTATCGATCGATACGCAACCCCGGAAATCTGTCGGCCCGTACGTCCCTGCAGCAGAACTGCAGCAGAACTGCGGCTGCTGGTTCCGCCGCTTCTGGACTGTCGAACCTGATTGGTTCGGGTTCGAACACACGAACCGGGACATGTTTGGATCCGGAATGAACTGTTTTATTGGAGCTCATCTGCCACTGGAATATTTCGCTCAATCTCAAAGAGTCTCTGATTTGAAAATCATCCCGCGTGATGATGATCTGATTTACACTTCCGTTTTTAATCCGGAATAATCTGCGAGCGCGTGAGGCAGGACGGAGAGCAAAGATGTGAAGGGTGGCATTCATTCATTATGACCGCACAATAATCGTAATTACGCATACTCTCAGTCACGTGACCCCCTTCCCACGCTCCTGAAGGCAATTAATTTGGCGAGGGGCGGATTTTTTTTTTTTTTAGAAAAAACAAATGTTTTAAATAAAGCACCAAAAAAATAAAACAAGTAGGTTTTATTCATGTTAATAAATCATCCTTCACATTTCACTTATTTGGTCCAGTTGGGTCCATTATTATAGTTATTATTATTATTATTATTATTATTATTATTATTATTATTATTATTATTTTACTCTTGCTGTTGTCAAAGTGAAATGAATTAAAAATCAAATCGTGAAAATATTTTCAATCGAATCAATTAATTACAAAATGTGTGAATAAAATACTGCTGCATCTATAAATAAGATTTCAGAATATTAGAAAATCTGGTTTTTCAATTGTTTCAATACAGAAACTGAAGGTGCAGATTGAACTGAAGTGCTGATGATGGTAAAGGTGATGAAGGTCATTGTGTGTGTGTGTGTGTGATGTTTCACATGGGTGTCAAACGTGGGGAAATAAATAAAAGTCTCCTCAGGCCTGGTGTGAAAATGTCCCTCAGCACTTTTCACACACACACACACACACAAACACACACACACACACCCTGGTTCCCCTCCAGCGCTGATATAAATTCCTGACTCATTAGCATTTATGCAGATGAGTGTCTAATTGCGGCTGTAACGACGTGCTGAGATTTTCTCCTCCGCCATGTTTCTTTTTGTTTGGCTGCTGAAAACAAAAGCTGCGACCGTCTCCGTCCTCCTGCCGCTGCAGACGCTGCTCCAGCCTCCTCTCATTTTTCATTTCCTTTTGTGTGTGTGTGTGTGTGTGTGTGTGTGTGTGTGTGTGTGTGTGTGTGTGTGTGTGTGTGTTTAATTTTTCTCCGCGTGCTGCTGAGGAAGAAGGCTGGAGACGCCGCAGCAGGAGGAGAGACTGCAGCCGAGCAGCATCTCCACCTGCAGCAGCTCCACCTGCAGCTTCACCTCAAGCAGCTCCGGCAAAATCTCCACCTGCAGCTACACCAGCATCTCCAACTGCAGCAGCTCCAGCACCTCTACCTACATCTCCAGCAGCATCTCCACCTGCAGCAGCAGCACCTCTATCTGCAGCTCCACCTGCTGCTCCACTGAAGCAGGTCAGAACCCAGAACTTCTAAACATGTTTCTGTGAGGAGATCTTTGACAGTCGGCTGCACTGAGGAGTGTGTGTGTGTGTGTGTGTGTGTGTGTGTGTGTGTGTGTGTGTGTGTGTGTGTGTTGCAACCATACCTTGAGGAGGGGAGGGTTTGAAAGCTGTGCGTCCCTCTTGTGTCACTGACACTGGGCAGACTGAGAGCTGTGGGACAGTTGGGTTATTGCAGCAAGAGGGAAAAACCTGCACAACAGGTGTGAACACGTCCTGCAGCAGCAGCAGCCGCGCCTGAGTGTCTGAAGCGGTGCTCTGCATCGTAGAAGACGTGGGAGACTCTGAAAAATGCAGATGTTGGGAAGATGTGGGAGCTCGTCACGTTGTCAGATGGATGTTTTTCAGATTCAAAGCGTTTCATTGGCTCCTGGTGAACTAAACTCCACCTGCTGCTTGTCCATCAGCTGGTGGTCCATCAGCTTCAGAAACATGACAACACGTCAATCAACAGCCAATGACAAAGATCCATCACATCTTTTCATGCAGAGCTGCAGATTTACTATACATATTTAACCCTGTGTTTTTAGGCTCCTGTTAAAACCGATGCTTTGACGTTCAGAGGGGTGTCTGGGCCCCTTGTGATGTCACAGAATGCTGGTTTTTCAGGATTCAGCTGTGAAAGCAGCAGCAGCAGAAGTGAAGGATGTTTTCTTCTTCTTCTGCTGCTGCTGCTTGCTGCTGATTGGCTGGCAGCAGCAGGATGGGACAGCAGCTCCTGGCAGAGAGAAGTTTGGAGAAAGAAACCTTCAAGAAAACAGTCCATTCATTCAAGTCAGTGAAAAAGAGATGCAATGCATGCTGGGAAGAGAAAAACAGGAGCAACAAATGATGAGACCAACAGGAAGGTGTTTGTTAGTTAATGCCCCCCCCGCCCCCCGACCCCTCACCCCGACCCCTGCCTCCACACACACCCCCCTCCCCTTTTTGATATGCTGGTCAGCAGCAGCAGCACCTCCAACAACCACTGTCCTCTCTCACTGGGAACTGTGGGCGAGTGACGGAGGAGCCCAGCGGTGGAGAGAGAGAGAGAGAGAGAAAGAGACAGAGTTTTGACTGACAGGTGGGCGGGGCCAATCGCTACAAGTCTTTCTGTTCAACTTGAAAAAAAAAAAAAAAC
The DNA here is from genome assembly GCA_009823395.1 of Thamnaconus septentrionalis. Classification (NCBI taxonomy): domain Eukaryota; kingdom Metazoa; phylum Chordata; class Actinopteri; order Tetraodontiformes; family Monacanthidae; genus Thamnaconus; species Thamnaconus septentrionalis. The sequence goes on from CM020511.1 coordinate 21,319,784, forward strand.
AAATATGGACTGAGATGATCAGTCACCTGATCTGACGACCAGGTGTCTGATCAGGTGACTGATCCCGGGTGACCTGTGAGTTGATTGGTTCCCAGCTTTGATCCACTTCCTGTGTGGTCATGAGGCAGTTGGAGCTCCGTGGAGCTGCTGGTGGCTTCATCTCATCATCCCAAAGATCTCCAGCTCCCAGCAGGATGAGAGGGAGGAAGAGGGAGAGAGGGAGGGTGGGTTCTCTTCTCTATTTCCACAGGTGTGTTGGAGGAGAGTCATGTGACACTAGCTGTGTTTCCATCACCCCTAGAATTGAACAAAACCTGAATATGGCAATAAAAACTGGTGATGGAAACAGCTCAACTTGGAAAAACCTCAAACATGGCTAAAAGGTTTTGACGTTCTCATGGTTTTTCACATGTATCCATACAGAGGTGGATCACAAAAGTGTCATGGAAACATTTTTTTCACATTGACAAGTCAGCGGACATAACGTATGGGGTCACATGACCAGTTCACCAGCCAGTGAATATGCTCCAAAACACAAAATGTTTTGTACCTCCATCCTCCTCAAAGTAGTGTCTGGCAGCAAATCGCAATTGTACTTTCCTGAAATTTAAGAAATATCGCTTTTATTTTGCGAAAAACTGTCATGGAAAAGCAGCTAGTGTGTGGTGGGATCAGCTCATCTCCTGGTTGGATGAACACCTGGTTTTGAATTGATGGACTCTGCGGAGTCCATCAATCTCTTGTGTTTCACACCAATGCAGGTGTCAAACATCTCCGGTCTTGTTTGCTGATCCTTTCTTTCTCTCTTTTTAATTCTCGTCTTGAGAGGCCTGATCGCTGACCGCTTTCCTTCTTCGGGGATCTTCCAGAAAGCAATCCCAACCACAGATTCCCAATCATCCAACAACAGTATGGGAACGTTCCATGAATCCATCATGAGCGCCATCTGCCTGCTGGAGCCAAAAACTGCAGTGGTGACGTTAAGTGGTGGATGATGTGAAAACAACAGAGGAGAAAAAAAACCCACATCATGCTTGTTTTTTTTTTTTATTTTAAAGTTTTGATGTTGGTTTGCCAGCAGGAGGCGCTGCTGTGTTCACTGTGACGCCACTGTTTCCAGTTTCCATCATGAGTCACAAGATGGAAACACTGGAGGAGCTGGTAATGATGATGAAGCTGCTGCAGGAGCTCACAGACCCGGATGGAAGGGGTGGGGGGGTGGGGGGGGCTGCTAATGAACCTGGGACGTGCCACCACAATGGTGCGGCCCCTCCTGGCCTCGCTGCCCGGGTTCCCATCAGCCCCGAGCACGGGGGGGAGGCGGGGGGCGCATTGTGTGGCCCCTCGGCCCATTACACACCATCATCAAGCACTGGGCTCTTCTTTCCCAGGAGGGCCGGGGCGGCCCGAAACCGTAACCAGGCATCGGGTCGGGCGCCACGGGGGGGTGGGGAAGGGGGGGGGGGGCACTGGCTGCTTTTCACTGGCTGAGCTGGGGGGGGCAAGAACAGAAAGAAAGAGCAGCGGAGGTGGAGGTGGCGGAGGGAAGTGGGTGGTGGTGGTGGGCAGCAGTGAGCTCGCCCACCGGACCCCACCAGACCCAGCCGGACCCCGCCAGGTCCCCGGGCCAGAGCTGACAGAGTTGTCTCTTTGGCAGTCGCCTCCTATTGAAGCTCTAATTTATTCAAAGGAGATTTTTATCCCCCCTGTGATTGTGATGTTAATCAGGCAGCCGGACCCCCGTCCTGGCCGCTCTGGGCTCTTGTCTGCCGCTTGCCGGGCTCGGCGCTGACACTGAAAGCTGATTTGCACGGTCCTCACGACCCCCAAGCCCCCCCGTCACTCCCCCACTAACACACACACACACACACACACACACACACACAGTCACATTCCTGGACTGTTTTTTGCATCAAAGAGGCTCCACAATGAGCAAGTTGGGATGCAGCCTCGTGCACTGATCCACATGCATGAGTGCAGACTGCAGTCTGGGGAGAGGGTGTGTGTGTGTGTGTGTGTGTGTGTGTGTGTGTGTGTGTGTGTGTGTGTGGGGTTCGTCTGTATCTGCGGCCCTGTGAGTCACATTACAGGATTAAAACTCAACGTGTCCCTTTAAAATATAATCCCACACGCACGCGGCCGGAAACTCAACAGGACGAACCTGGTGGCTGCGTGCGTGCGTGCGTGCGTGGAGGGCTACGTCCACTCGCGTCCATGGCGTGAATGAGCGCGACTCTCACGATGCTGCTGGAGAATCATTCAGCGGCGCGGCGTCGGTCGGGGTGGGCGGGGACTAGCAGGGCGGCCGGTGGGGGGCGGGGCTTAGTGGCGGTATATGTGTTCGGAGCGGCCGCGCGTTCAGCTCACAGCGCGTGAGACGCGAGCCGGAAAGGGTGCGCGCGAGGCACGGCGGGAGGAACGCGCGCGAGGGAGGGAGGGAGGGAGGGAGGGATGGGGGGTCGAGGTCCACCCTCCAAGGGGGAAAGGGGGGGGGGGGGTAATGGGGCTGGTCGCAATAAAACGGGAGGAGAAGCCGTTCGAGGGGCCGCGGGGCCGCGCACACGGATCTGCAGCTTCACCCCCTTCCCCCCTCCTCCTCCTCCTCCTCTGACCGGGCTGCGCGAGGCATGCAGGGATGGAGCGACCACCTCCACCACCTCCACCGGACCGGAGCTCGACGGCGTGAGTATGATTGCTGCGTGTGCGTGTGCGCGGGAGGAAGAGCAGGTGCAGAAATATCGAGGAGAGAAACCGCCGTCCATCCCGAGGGCTGCTGCTGCTGCTGCTGCTGCTGCTGCTGCTGCTGCTGCTGCTGCTGCTGCTTCACTCCGCTGTGGTCTCTCGAATCCCGGCCAGTTTTAAGTCTTGCGTTCCGGCCACAGTGGAGCAGAGGTGGAGGAGTTGGTGGTGGAAGAGGTGGTGGTGGAGCCGCTGCTGCTGCTGCTGCTGTTGCTCATGAGCAGCAGCAGCAGCAGGAGGAGGAGGTGGAAACGTCACTCCGCCCGAAAAAAAGGCACAATTTGTGTTTTTTTGTCTCGTCGATTTCACCCTAGTCAGACGTGTTGGTGAGATTATTTCTGGATGACTGCAGCTGGACCGGCCACCGGGGCCACCGGGGCCACCGGGGCCACCGGGCCAGCTGGCCTTCAGAGACACCTGGTGAGGTGAGGGCTAGCAGGCGGGGGGAACCTGCTGCAGGGTCACCAACGGTCCAGAACCCACCGGCAACGACGTTCAGATTCAGGTCCAGGTTCAGGTGTCTGCTAAGTGTGTCTGGAGGCCAAGTGGCGCGAGGCCCGTGCCGCCCTGCAGGGGGCGGGGCTGGTGGCTTTAAATCAACCAGAAGGAGAGCTGCGGGATTGTGTAACGGTTCACACGATGGAAACAGCGCGGTGCTCCGCTCCAGTCACAGCGGCAGTGTGGTTGGGTAGTGTTGTTGTGTCGTTGTATGTCCTCACTCACATTTCCTCACATCGGCCGTGACCGTGTGTTCAAGCTGAGGTTCGCGGCTCCTCCTCGGTTCCCTCCCGGAGACCCTCCGAGGCCTGCGGACACACGTGGCTCCGCTCACCGGCTTCCGTCAGTCAGTCCAGCAGGCAGGACGCTGCTGCTGCTGCTGCTGCTCGGTGGCAAGATTTCAATTGAGGAGGTGGATGATGATGATGATGATGATGATGATGATGATGATGATGATGATGTCAGGGAACAGGGAAATCTTTACAGAGAGCACTGCTTTCTGAAAGGTATTTTACCATTTACTGTTTTAACTGTAAAAATAACATAAAAACTGTAAAAAAAAAAAAACAAAAAAAAAAAAAAAAAAAAAAAAAAACGACACTAAGTACTTGATTATTATTATTATTATTATTATTATTATTATTATTATTATTATTATTATTAACAATAATAATAATAATATTGAATATTTTAAATAGCGGGCTGTACTATTTACAATGCGTTTGTTTCATTTGTATCTTACTGATTTAATTGTGTGTGTGTGTGTGTGTGTGTGACAGGGAGAAATCAGCTCGCCGGTGTGTAAAACCTCGCAGTGTTGTTGAGCACAAAACTCCAAATTTCCAACTGGACTCTTTAAAATAGAGAATAGAAGATGCTTTATTGTCATTGTACTCCAGTTTACAAATGGAGATCAAATTTTTTTTTTTTTTAAAAAGAACGCGGCTGCTGTCACGTGCTTTCATTGCCGCTCCTTCCCGCGATTGTTGCGAATCATCCGCAGCTTTTGAACGAGTTGTTTCCAATTCGAGACGCTGGATTTGTGACGTCACGATCGGAAGCTTTTAAGCTCTAAACTGTGAGATTTGAAGAAAAAAAACTCTAGCAAAAAAATCTTTGTTTTCTTCTACACACGAGGATAAAAACACGGCAACACGCGGCGGGAGACAAACTGGAGGTGAATCAGTGAATCAGAGTGATAGAAGAGAGAGAGAGAGAGAGAGAGAGAGAGACGCTAATGAAGGCGCCTATTAATGCTAATGGGCAAATAAGTGCAATCTGCATGCCATTATATTTCCCGCTTTATGCAGTCTGTAAAATATGGGAATGCACCTGATGTGGCGGGAACAGGGAGGGAATCGTAAAGCTCGCGCGCATTAAAATATTAATGTGGCCAGTTTGTTTTTGAAAGGGTCAAGCGACGGCAGCGGCCCCGTCTTGGGCCAAATATCTCGGCAAAATTAATGCGATCATTAAAGGAGGGAATTCCAGGGTTTTTTTTTAACAGGGGAATTATTCTGTAACTTAAACAATGCAGATAGATATTGTAGCAAATCTTTTTTAATTGAACAATAAAACACAAAACATGTCACATTTTTTCAATTAATTATTATTATTATTATTATTATTATTATTATTATTATTATTATTACTACTACTACTACTACTACTACTACTAACAATAATAATAATAATAATAATAATAAATTCAAGGGACGCAACTAGTAACTTTGTACTAAATATATATCTGACTGATATTGTTTTATTTAATTTCAAATTATTCTATGACTACAAATGTGTGTATACACAGTTACATTGTGTAACACTGAAACATTTTGCTGTGTATTTATTTTTGCACACATTTCAGGGTTAAAATGTGGTAAAACATTTTTTTTTTTTTAATGAAAAACGATTTAAACCCTGCAAATTGTGTGTGTGTGTGTGTGTGTGTGTGTGTGTGTGTGTGTGTGTAGCTTTTTAAAATTGGCTTTGCTTTGTCCTTGTGGACTGAATCAAGTAGCTCGACGACATACTGTGTTGCACTGATGGAAAACACAGAAGAAGAAGAAGAAGAAGAAGAAGAAGAAGAAGAAGAAGAAGAAGAAGAAAAGAGGAAGAAGAAGGAAGCAGGTGTTTTACCTGGAGGTGCTAACACCTGCTAGCGGTGTGTGTGTTCATTGTGAGCCTCTCCTCCTCTCTCTCTCACGGTGCATTCAGCCTAGCATTGGCGAAGGGGGCGGAGCCTGCTGCCTCACCAGGGATCTGGGCACAACCATGCAGCTTTAATTAGAAGGGGCTTTCTTGCCATGTGCCACCACAGCATGTGAGAAGTGTGTGTGTGTGTGTGTGTGTGTGTGTGTGTGTGTGTGTGTGTGTGTGTTTTGGCTGCAGGATGAGCTTTATTTCTGAGGTTGGACTGAATCTGTGTGTGAAATGACACCTCAGTGTGTTACCATCTCACGTTTACCGTTTCTAAGATGTGTGTGTGTGTGTGTGTGTGTGTGTGTGTGTGTGTGTGTGTGTGTGTGTGTGCGAAGATGCAAACGGACGTCCAGCAGCTGCTCCGTCAGTCCAGATCTTCTGTTTGGAAGGTTTGGAAGGTGCTGAGGTTGGTGGTGGTTCCCGACGCCGGCGCCCCCCTGTGGAGAGAGTCGGTCACAATAGACAGGGAAGGTCGTTGTTGCCGTTGCCGAGGCTAGTTCTGGCTGGATTGGGCCGGATTGGGCCGGTCGGGAGCAAGCGTGAAGCGTACATCCACTTCGTGGTTTTGATGGTTTTGGAGGCAGGCCAGTGGGAAGTTTCTGGTCACAAAGGGAGCTTGCTGATAGGCTGAGGCTGGTCCGGGCGGGGCTGAGGGGCCACTCGGTCGGGGGCCCCTCCATTAAAAAGGTTCTGAGCTCGAAGGCCCAATCTCTTCTTGCTGGTCAGAACGTCTTCTAACACCTTCCCAGTCCGTTTGAGCAAAAGAAAACCAAACCAAAAGTTCTGCGCGATTTTTAACGAATCTTCTCCTTCTGCCTGCAGGTCCACCGTCAGCCACCGTGTGGAGCCGCCGGCCGGCGAGGGAGGAGAAAGAGGATGGGGGAGGAGGGGTGGCCTGAGGGGTTGATTGTTATCTTTGGTTATCTAGCTGTATGAGTGATGTACATTCTTCATAAAGCTAGATAACCGAAAGTAACAAGAATCCCATTACACTCCTGGAAAGGCATCAAGACCCTGAAAAACACACAAGACTCAGGAGGGATTGAGGGATAGAGGGAGGTAGGTCACATGATCATCATCCAGGAACCTCAGTCCAGGGTCAGTTATACCACCTGGCATCTCGGAACATAACATGTATAAGTATAAAAAAATAAGTGTCAGAGGCTGTAAATTGGCTGGCTGGCTGGCTGGCTGGCTGGTTGGTTGGCTGGCTGGCTGGCTGGTTGGCTGGCTGGTTGGTTGGTTGGTTGGTTGTTTGGTTGGCTGGCTGGCTGGTTGTTTGGTTGGATGGCTGGCTGGCTGGCTGGCTGGTTGGCTGGTTGGCTGGCTGGCTGGTTGGTGAAGTGAAGGTTGATCTTGTGGATCCTTGCTGCAGGATCATATTTAATCTAATAAGCCCCTGTGATCCCTGTGTGTGGGGCGGCGTGCGGCGCGGCTTAGCGGGGGCGGGTATCACATGGCAGCGGAGGGCGGGAGGTAACCGGGGGGAGGCAGGGGTCGAGGGCGGGTGGGGGGGGTGAAAAAAAGTCTCACTGACTTCAGCAAAAAAATCAAGACAAAGAGAAGGTTGTGGTAGGACTTGGACCGATGATGATGAGTTAACTGGTGATTAACTAGTTAACTGGTGGTCACACGTCGACAGCAATGGGAGCCACAGTTGCCGGCGCCATGAATTGTACATCCGGCCCGGCCCGTCCCGGACTGTGGGAGTTCAGCACCGCCTGGTTTTCCAACAAGTGCCGCCAACAGGCAGGAATGTGAGTTTTTAATTTTTTCACTGCATATTTTGTTCAGTTGACCGTCTCCTCACCGTCCTCCCCCCACACCCTCCGGAACCCCCCCCCCCCCCACCACCACCACCACCACCACCACCCCACCCCGGACTCGGCTTGACTTGGTTCTGAAGGGGCCACAAGCTCTGACAGGATCCAGCTGAAGGCTGCTGCTACCGATACTGTGTGTGTGTGTGTGTGTGTGTGTGTGTGTGTGGGGGGGGGGTCCTAGTGCCAAATCAAGCAGACCCCCCCCCGGAGATGAGGACAATCTGGACCTGCAGGTTCTTTTGCGGAGCTGTAATTGGTCAATCAGATCTGGAGGCTGTGAGGCTGATTGAAGGTGTGATTTCTCTTCTGGCCATCAGAGCTGGAGGGCCAGCCCCCCGCCAGGGCCCTCAGCTGTGGGGAGGGGGGGGGGGGTCTTGTTGTTGGCTTCCTCCAGGCTCTCCATGTTCTCCAGGTGTTGGACATCTTCTGCCTGATGCCTCAACACAACTCACGTCACACCCGCCTGGAAGGCCTCCAGTTCAGGCCACCCAAACCTGACCTGGCAACCCGCCTGCACCTGCCTGGCTGGACCCGATGCCGATGGAGGGACGAGTGGCTGGGCTCCACACTCAGCTGGACAGGGAGTGAGTCGTCCTGACAGGAAGTGAGCCGTCCTGGTTTCCTCTGTTGTCGTTTCATCATCAGGCAGATAGTGTGTCGGGTGTGTGTGTGTGTATTATATGTGTGTGTGTGTGTGTGTGGGGGGCATTGTATCACTGACAGTCTGGCTGAAGAAGGTGGGAGGAGGGGAGAGAGAAGGAGGAGGAGGAGGAGGAGGAGGAGGAGGTGGTTTGTCTTGGCTCTCATGCTCTTGGAAGGCAGATTTAGCCTCCAAGTGTCAGATAGAAAAACAGCCATTGTGGGGGAGCGGGGGCACCTCCTCCAGACAGACTTTACAGTCAATAGCGGCGGCCCACTTGTCACGGCGGGACAAAGCGTTTCTGTTTCCTCCCTTTTAGTCCTGCCGGGTCGCGCAGCCAGACACACTCTCTCTCTCTCTCTCTCTCTCTCTCTCTCTCTCTCTCTCTCTCTCTCTCTCTCGGCACACACACCAGGCACACCACAGCTAGAGCCAAACACTCTAGCTGTGGGGAGGCTCTCTGGAGCACCGCCGTCCCGCTAGCCACTCGATGCTAACAGTTGTGACTTTGTGACTGTGTCTGGACCAAACTGGGGGGGGGGAACAGAAAACACTCATCTGTTTGTTTTCAGTTGCTACAGAAGCCTTTAACGGGCGGAGCCACGACAGCTCTGAGGCTCCGCCCACTCAGCCAGGCAGTGGTTCTCCCTCTCTCTCTCTCTCTCTCTCTCTCTCTCTCTCTCTCTCACCTCTGGCTGGCACTGCCGACTCATTGTGGCTTGAGCCCTAAGATTAGCCGTCGCTGCCGCTACATAATGTTGCAGCCTGACGGCTACATTAGCAACAATAGCATAAGATTTTTTGCTCATGTTTTTTTTCGCCCCCTTCTAGCAAGTGGTTGTGGAAAAAAAAATGTCAAGTGGCAATTAAGAGAGGTTTGCCCGCCATTCAGCTTGGCCCCGCCCACACGGTCGCCCGCCGCTGCCAACTCTCCCTCAGCCTGGACTCGCCCTTCTGACACACACACACACACACAAAGACTGCCTCTCTCTCTCTCTCTCTCTCTCTCTTTCTCTTAGCTAATGGATGAGTCTCTCTCTCTCTCTCGCCAGCAGTCCAATCAGACGCTCCGATCAGTCTGCCGTCTCTTTGTTGCTTCCTCTGAATGGTGGCGTTGGGTTCGTGAACCGGCGCAGCCGAAACGTGTGAGATCCACCTGCCGCGGGTGGAAGTGGGCGGTGGGCAGTGGGGGGGCAGTGGTCTCCAGGGTTCAGCAGCAGTGGCTGCCTGGTGGGACCCCACACACACACACACACACCACCAGCTAGCGTAGCTAGCCTTTAGCTACTTTAGATGGGGTTTTTGTTTTTGGGGGGGGCAAATTGACGGAGACGCAACAAATTAATTTGAAAACGACGGACGGACGGACGGATTCACCGCCTCCTGCCACTCACACTGATGTTGCCCCACCCCTACCCACCCCCCGATCCCCCCCCTTCCTCCTCCTAGTTTTTTCCCCCTCCCTTTCATTCGATGTGTGTACGGAGTTTTTTTTCTCTTCTTCTGCTGGTTCCCACCCTCCCACCTCTCAGATGGCCGGCTCTGATTTGCATGTATTTGCATAATGAAAGTCATTTGCATGCTCAGGGGCAGACTGTACCATGAGAACAGACATGAAAAGGTGTGTGTGTGTGCGTGCGCGCATGTGTGTGTGTGCGCACGCGGGTGTGTGTGTGTGTGGCTAACTAGCTAGCGTTGGCACATCACCAGCGAGTGTTTGGAGGAATAAACTGAGTCTTCAATAATAATGTTTTCTTGTCCACTGTGCGCTGCAGTCATCGTCTGCTGGAAGACGGACAACAAAACACAAGTAGCAGGAGCAGCAGGACATGGAGGAGGAGGAGGAGGAGGAGGAGGAGCAGGAGGAGGTGCCCGTCCTCTCCCCTCGCCGCCGCCAGGACGCCACCATCTTAGAGAGACGGCGCCATGACATGGACATGACCAGCAGCCGCTGCAGGTAAACACTCCCCACCCCTCCCACACCCACCACCCCAGCCCTCCCCCCACCAATTCACCTCACATGCATGTCTTTGGAGTGTGGGAGGAAGCTGGAGAATCTGGAGGGAAGCCAGCAGACACAAGGAGAACATGGAGACTCCACACAGAAAGACCTCAGGCTGGGAATCAAACCCACAACCTTCCACCACTGCAGCACCGTGTCGCACATCTTCTTTCATTTTGGGAAAAACAGTTCTGTGGGCGGGGCTGGAGGAGGAAAAAAAAATTTAAGGCGGGAACATCTACCAATCAGCTTTCAGGAAGCTTCATCCAGGTTCCCTGGTTTCCCTGCGGACCAGCGGGACATTCGGCCGCAC
>CM020511.1:21335000-21350000 GCA_009823395.1 Thamnaconus septentrionalis
TTCAGCAGTTTAACGATGCTGCTTGGACTTGGAAATAAAATAAATATAAAACCTTCCTCAGCCAATCAGCGGACAGAGGCCCCCTGGTGGTCGGGAGAGGCGGGATAAATCTCAGCCCCGTCTGAGATTAGCATTCTGGGAAAACAAAATTCCCCACTGGGACGTTTCTCAGCCAGCGGCTTGGCCACGCCCCCCCAGACACACACACACAGGGGGGCGTGGCCCAGCACACAGGGGGTGTGGCTCCGCACATAGGGGGCGTGGCTCAGAATGTTGAGGGAGGAGCTCGTGGCGACATCTTCACAAAGGGCAGGCATTAGGGGAAGGGTCAAAGGTCAAGGGTACAATGAGGGAATTCAAGTTCAAGGCCACACACACACACACACACACACACACACAGACGGAGTCTCCACTAGTTCTGGTTGTGGTTCTGAGCCACTTCTCAAGACAGTTTGAGTCTGACCTTTTGACCTTGCTTGACCTTCAAGGTGACTCTCAAGGTCCTTACACACAGAGCAAAAGGCAAAGCGAAACATTTTTCGTCGGCAAGTTTTTTCTGTACACCCCAAGTGCGATGCAAATATGAGTATAAAATTCGTTAAATTAAAGTTAAATGTTTGATTTGAATGTTTGGTTCCAAACAGTTTTTGACCACGTTATTGAACTTCCTGTCGCTATAAAACATTTTTTGGTTTTCATTTAGAAAGCTTTTCTCAACAGATTTAAACAAAGCAATAAAAGATATGATTTTTAGCGTGGTGACCGAGAAGTTTTGTTTTACGAGCATAAAACGAAGCACTGCCTTCTACACCTTAAGAGGAGATGGTGAGTTCAGCACCATCCGGGAGCTCAAATTTGACCTAGTGAAATTTGGCCAGTACTTTAGAAAGTCCGTGGGACAATTTGAAGGAACTGCTCTGCCAGCTGGCTCCACGTTTGCAGAGAGAGAGAACAATTATCCAAGTTTGGATGTGACGTCATCGACATGCCAACATCATTCTGATTGGTCAGAGGCCATTCGCCTTTTCACCTGCGAAAAATTTGACACAACAGTGAACAAATAACAGCCGCTTCTTCGCTCCACGGAAACTCGCTGCTGGTGTGGAAGGTTGCATTGACTTCAGGACCTTCAGACTTGAACTGACCAGGGGCCCGTTGCACGAAAGTAGGATTCCGTCATCCGAGATGAGTAAGTAAGCCGCGCTCAACCAATTCACAACACGTGTGTCCAGGCTTAAGCGGTTGCACAAAAACACATCCAGGATGAGAGCACACGGATCCACCAAGCCAGCTGAAACCTATCCTGGATCAGTGCGCGCAGGCGGCTTCCTCAGATAGACCCCCGCTATCGAGCTCAGAATCAAGGAATCGCCATGACAGCGAGAGCGGCGTCCTTTTCCTGTCCGAGGCGGAGATCCTCATGGAGGCTTATGAGGAGGTAAAAGAAGAAATACACAGTGTTAAAACAGAGAGAAAAGCGTGGCGAAGTGTCGCAGACCGTCTGAATGCGTAGGAAGCGCACAAATACGAAGTTGCTTTTTCGATCATAGTCGAAAGAAGTCGAAATTACGATCATAATAGTTAATAATAATAATCATATCCGAAAAAGTCGTACACCAATTATGAACCAGTTGAAATTGTAGGCGGAATTTATTGCAGATGTGAGTGAAATTGTGTAAATGTAGCTCCAAAGAACCGTAACAATTTTGATAAATAGACAAGTTCACTGACTTCACTGAATTCCCGTTTGAGCTGAAAAAAAGTTCCTTGTGTGTGTGTGTGTGTGTGTGTGTGTGTGTGTGTAACTAATATTTAAGATACACAAGTGTACATTGTATGCAGAAGGTGCCTGCTCACCTTCTTTTTTAGCATCATTTGGTGCCCACACAAAATTTCATTTGTGTAACAGGACCCAGATGCTGTGTATGGAAAGAGTCATCCGGGCAACATAGTGGGAATTAATGGAAGGAAATTCCCATTATGCAAAATTCCTGTGCTGTGCTAATTGTCATGGGTTAACAGAACTCATCAGTTATCAGACAATTGTACGCCCAGCATTTACAGCAGCAAAAACAACTGGCTGATTTGGGCATACAATACAAGAAGGTAAAGACTGCAGTCCCAAATAAAAAGGAAAACAATGAGAAAACTCACCCTTGAAATAAAAAGAAACCAAACTTGAATGGGAGGTGAGTCATGCTTTCAATGCACGCTGTATGCTGACTGGAACACAAATATAGTAATAATAATTATTCTCCTTTCCTCTCCCAGCTCCAAGAACATGAGACATCTTAAAAAAAAAAAAAAAAGGTCAATTGAATTATGATGGTGTCTGTTTGTTTCATGTATGCACCTTTTGGCCTAAAAAGAGATGACACTAAGCACTGAAATTGTGAAAGTTTTTATCTGTAATCCTACCTTAGTGCTGTGATTGGTTGGAAGTTGAAACTCTGGCATCATTCATAAGGTTAGAAGAAATGCACTTAATGTACCATGAAATGCAACTTCTGAGAAATATTAAAAACACTTTATGGTACTAAAAAGTGAGAAGAGGGAACAGTTGAAATATCTATTCTTGAAGGTAGTAGACATCACAATGACATTGAATTGAAAAAAAAGCTACAGCGATAATAAACTAATCATTTGCAGCTTCTTAGGTGTAAATAAAAACCTCAATAAATGTGGGCATGGCTCAAAGGGCTCGGGCGGTCTTCAAACCCCAGACTCCCAGGTGATAGTCATGCACGCCAACCATTTGGCCAAAGGGATATTGCCTTGGCCAAGTAGCCAGGGTGCATGATCAATTGGAGGCGTGGTAACAGGACCGTCAACTGTCACAAAAATAACCTCATGTTACTCTTTGACGTGTATTCATGTTTATATGGGATGTGTATTTTTATATAGGATGCATAGGGAAAGTATAAGTTATGTAACAAATTATCATATGATTGCAACATTATTTCAACTAATTTCTCTATAATGATTGAAATTAAATGATTCCAAAAGTTGAAATAATATGATTAAATTATTCCAAACGTTGAAATAATGACAGTGGGTCTAGTGTTCAGTGGAATAACTATTGGTTTCCGTTGGTGGTGACTGTTTACTGAGACAAGGAGTGAGATTAAACAGATCCTGGAATTTCACCTGGTCTGGAGCAGGTTCACTCCACAGAATAAATCTCCATGGTAACTTATACCATAACATGTTGCTCTTCCACCTACCCTACTTCCGTGCAACCCGGATCACGGATGAGTTCATCCAGGATGACCAACATATCCCGGCTTAATCCCTTATCCTAGTTTCATGCAACGGGCCCCAGGACGAAATGTTCACATCTTCATGACATTTATTGTCACTGTTTCCTCCCAAACAGAGTGAGAGTGAGAGTTCAAGAGGGTTTGACAAAAGCAAACTTGTCAGGGGATGACTCTGCGTGTGTCCTTGACCAGGGGTCAGAGGTCAAACCCACCTAATGAGCCGGAACAGCACACATTGTCGTTGCTGATGTATGATGTCCTATTGAGAGGCCACACTGTGTTTATTTTCCTCTCTGTGACCTGTCACAGGTCAAAGGTCAGGCACACCAACAGCTCATAAAACACCCTCTCACACACACACACACACACACACACACACACACTGAGTGGACCTCTGCACAATGGAGGGTCAACAAGGAGGAAGTGTGTGTCCTCAGTCACTGAAACACACCTATGAAACCACAACATGTCCACAACAACACACACAGACACACACACACACAGTGGGGCTTGGTTTGTTCTGGCGGTGCAAATAGTGTTGCCAACTTTCATTGAGAAAAATAAAGGAGGCCTCCCTCCCTCTCTCCCTCCCGCAGTGCTCGGGGCCACGACCATCACAGGCCAGTGGCTCCCACTAGTGGGCAATCATCAAAGTTAAAATAGGGTTTCAAAAAACTATATGGTTCACATAGTTTGAACTGCTTTGTTTCCAATAGACCTTAGAAATAAACTGAATGTTTAAATTGAATTGAAATCTTTTCATTGACTATATTTTTATACAAGATCGTCATCAATAAAGTGCAGGATGGATGGCTTCTACAGAGGAATTCATTAAATACAGCCAATACAGTACGGGAGGAGCCTCAGCCATTTTCATTTGCTGCTGAAAAGAACCAGCGATCCTGATTCATAGCCTCCTACCCTACACAGCCAGGGGGTTGTGCAATGGTGTTGCCTGCAGCTACGTAGATTACGGTTTTGAACGCAAACTCTATGGAAACGTGAGTTTGCATCCTAAATAAACTGACGTTCAAGACGACTCAGAGATACGGGACAAACCCCGTCCAGCATCCACTCGGAACGGGACGCAACATTGCATCCTCAAATACGGGACAATTGTGTATTTGAAGGGATGGTTGGCAACTCCAGCCCTCCAGTCCAGACGGAGCGGAGGGTGCTGGTGGGCGGAGCCACGGGAACGGCGTGTTCACTGAGCCGTGGAGCCACATCACATGACTTCATCTAAACAGCCGAGTGAGACCAAGAGGCCGAGGAGCTCTGATGGTCTGGTGGTCTCCACACCTTCCTTCCGCTAATGTCCACCCTCCCCCACACACATTGCATTATGGGTCAAAGACAAGAACTGTGCACTAATGCACACACACACACATACGATACATAGTCACACACACACACACACACACACACACACCGACACACACTCGTGCCACCTTCCTTCATGCTCCCTTTCATGCTTGCCCGCAGTTACCTTGGCAACTAACACAGCTAGTGTGTGTGTGTGTGTGTGTGTGTTAGAGGCATGCAGAGGGGGTACACACACACACACACACACAGACAAGGCCATAAAGCTCAGCAGTTAATTGATGGAGACGTGAGCGTGCAGAATTAGCATGATGGCGGTGTGTGTGTGTGTGTGTGTGTGTGTGTCTATGGCGTCCCGACAGTGAAATAGAAAACGTCTACACAACGTTATCACCACACAACACTTGGGAGTTACAGAGCGCCATCCTGAGGCGCCCGGGAGGAACAAAAACATCAATCATAGAAACAATCCTGAGAGTTCTGCTAGCGTTAGCGTTAGCATGTGATTGCCGTCTGTTGTTTGTTGGTGAGAAATTGTTCTTTTTGCGGAGAACGTGTTTTTTAAATAAATAAATAAATCCAAGAAGCTTTTTAACCAACAGTAAAAACACAATCAGAGATTCATTTACGGTTCATAATGGAGTTTAATTGGCTGCAGCTGCCTCTTCAATAATATATTGAAATGTAAAAAATTATTTGCATGGAATACATTTTAACCTGCACGGTGTGTGTGTGTGTGTGTGTGTGTGTGTGTGTGTGTGTGTGTGTGTTCCCTGCTAATGCACTCTTTGACTTGATAAATAAAGTCAAAGAGTGCATCTGCTGCTGCTGCCGCTGGGCCAGTTTTCCTCACCTGGGCGCCACCTGATGGACAGACAGTGTCTCAGACTCACTGAAACTAATTCAAAGGGAAAAAAATCGACGGACAAAGGAACATCCATCCCTCCATCCATCCATCCATCCATCCATCCATCCATCCATCCATCCATCCATCCATCCATCCATCCACAATCCCCTCTTCCTCCTTGCTCTCAGGGTGTGGGGGGTCTGCTGGAGCCTCTCCCACAGGGTGTCACTGGTGAAGGCAGGGTGACACCCTGGACCAGTGGCCACTTTATTAGGGACACATAGAGACACACAACCATTCACACTCACACACACACCTAGTGACAATCTACAGTTCCCAGTTCACCTCACATGGTGTTTCTCTAGTTTGGTAGGAAGCTGCAGTTATTTGTCGTCACCTGCAGGGGGCAATGTAGTGACTCTCGTCTCTGATTGGTCGGTTGGAGCAGTTGGACTCTGCAGGCTGGTCAACCTCCACCTGGATGGATGGGCACAAAACACCAGAAGTGATTTAGACTCAATTTCCTGGAAGTAACTCACCTTTGTTTTTTAAGATTGTTGCAGAATAAATGAATATGCAAAAAAAAAAAAACAGATAAAAACCTCTAATCTCCAAACTGCCACATGACGTCCAGCAAACAGGTCTCTGACTGGAGGCAGAGTTGTGTTCAGGTATGGGGGAGGAACAGGTAATGACAGGGGCGGTGCTTGGTGGCACCAGGAACCCAGAAAAGACTTGAACACCATGAACATAATAAACAGGAAGTGCAAGAAATAAAGTGAAGGAGGCGAAATCAGGTTTTAAACCAGTTGAAGCAGCTCCGACTGATGTGGACCTGGGAGTCTTTGAGGCGGGATTAGTCTAATCTCTGGGGAGCTGCTGCCTGATTGACGGCGGGCGAGTCGCGGGACCCCACAGCTGCCCCCACACCTCCACCCTCCCCCCTTGACACCCCACCCCCAGGGTCCCCACAGTGAGCGAGGGGCCCTGCTGCTGAAAACCAGGCTGTTCTACACCTTAATCCACATGCTGCCCCTCCCCCCCATTCAGGAGCCCTGATTGGATTACAGCTCAGTGTGTGTGTGTGTGTGTGTGTGTGTGTGTGTGTTCCTCCAAGACCCATCTGCAGCAAAATGACATCCTTTAAGGTAACTACTTCTAAATTATTTACCTAAAATATTCTTTATCAAAATCAAAAAATGTGATTATAGAAAAATACAATAAATGCTTTTGTGATTTGACTGTAAAGATAAAGGAAAGCTAAGTCAAAATACATATGAATTAAAAAGTTAGAGTAGGTTTTTCTGTGTGTAATTTCCTTCAATATTTCAGCTAAAGATGAGACATCAGAGGTTCCGAGGTGAATTAAAGCTCCACTGCGATCAGCTGACTGCCAAACTGGAAGTGAAGTCAGTCTTCTCCTCAGCTGAGCAGCACAATTCAAAACTGAAATTTAAATAATAGCAAATATATATACATATATTTTCTCTTCTTTAACACAGCTGCGCTCAACTTTCTGCCTGAAAAAGCCCAAAGTCTCCAGAGGTTCCAGCTTCTGAAGCCTCGGTTGCCTCGGTTGTTGGCCTCCACCAAGACCAATTCTCACTACTTCTCCTCCTCTTCTTCCTCTTCTGCTGCTGCTGCTGAAGAAATGTTGTCCAGCTGCAATCAGACCAACCGCTGCAAACATCCACCATATTGAGAAGCAGCTTCCTTGTTTCCTCCTCAGCTGATGGAGCTCTGATGTTTGGACGGAGACAAACTGGCAGATTCTCACTTTGCTCAAGTTCCAGTTTCCAGTTGTTGCAGAAATGCAGCTGCAGCAAGCTGATCTAGGACAACCAGCAGGAGGTGAAGGAGGGTGAGGAGGAGGAGCTGGGAGAAGGTTCTGACCTCGGTGGTGAAGAGCCCTGAGCGTGCTGATGGCCTCCTCCAGCCAGGCTCCGCCTCCTCCTGACAACAATGATCAATCAGAGGTGAGAGGCTGATGATGAGGAGACCCTGAGTGGAGACGCCACTTCCACTGAACCTGCTGAACCTTCACCAGCCACCAGGCAGGAGGACCAACCTTCTCGCCCTTCAGCCAGGCCCAGGGCTCCGACTCCACTGACACGGTTTCACTCTGGACCTGGAGCTTCTGGAGCTTCTAGAGTTTATACTCCCTCCTCTCCCCCCCATTAAAACTCAGACTGTCTGGGCTGGGCGAGAGTGTGGGAGCGCGTGGCCGTGTGTGTGTGTGTGTGTGTGTCTGAGTGACAGAGAGAGAGAGAGAGAGAGAGAGACTCAACCACCACTGCAGCAATTTGCTGTCTGGGGTCACACAAAGGAGGGGTCAGAGGTCAAATAAGTGCGGCGTGGCGGCGGCGAGGAGTTGCTTTCTCATGGTGATGTCGCCACGGCGACGCCATCCGAGGGCCTTAGGAAGCAGGAAGTAGGAAGCATGAGGCAGGACAGGAAACAGGAAGTGGGCCGGCAGCAGGAAGGCAAAGGGGAGGAGCTTTCAAAAGAAGAGAGACTAAGGCTGTGTCTCAACTCAGGGTCTGCATCCTTCCAAGCCTGCATTTGAAGACCAGTTACGTCATTTTAGGATTATCCTAATTCACTAGAATTTGAAGGACACTCCAAAAGCACCCTTCAAATGCGTCCTCTTTTGACAGATGAATTTAAGTATTCAAATTTCACATAATATATGAAGTTTTTTACTTATTTGAACATCCAACGCCATATATGTGAAACCAGAACCCAAAAGAGCAGCGGAGGAGGATGGAGGCGCCAGCAGGCTCCTCTCCGGCCTGCTGGCTGGTCCAGGGGCCCTGTGGGGGGGCCGGGCCCCTGTGACGGGGGTCCGGCTAATCGGAGCCGACAGGCTGCCGGAGAGAGCGGGAGGGAATGGGGGGGTAATTGGCACCGAGTCGTGGGAACGCGTAAACAAACAGCTGCCATTTCCATTTAACACACACACACACACACACACACACACACACACACACATCGTCACACAACTCATGAATAAAAACTGGCAGCTGCACAGAGGAAGAACTGAAGGAGCAACGAGAAGGAGGAGGAGGAAGAAGAGGAAGAGGTGGGGGAGGAAGAGACAGAGGAAGAAGAGGAGGAGGAGGTGGGGGAGGAAGAGGAGGAGAAGGAGGAAGAGGAAAAGGAGAGGGAGGAGGAAGAGGAGAAGGAGGAGGTGGTGGTCAAGGAGGAAGAGGAGGAGAAAATGAAAAGAAAAAAGAGAAAGACAGGATCCCAGTGATTCAGTCCATCAGGTCCACCAGGCCAGAGCCCCGGTCACTGCCAACCAATCAGAGAGCAGAACTCCACCAATGAGAGTTGAGACTTTCTCTTCATATTCCCCCTTCACAGCCCTGCAGTTGATGGAGAGACTGCAAGGAGGACAAGAAGGACAGCAGATGCTGAATTGGCACAATTCAGGTCCAATTGGTTTTACAAATTTCAGAAAATCACTTTTTAAATAATTTCTAAGTGACCATCATCGCCAGTCTCTGCCTCTGTCCAGCGCCCTCTAGTGCAGCAGCAGCAGAAGCACAGCTGATGGTGCAGTGAGTCTCCAGTGGTGCTGAGGCTGCCGTCAATCACTGATGTTCTTACATCGAGTGGACCAATCAACACCAGCAACATGAGGAGGGGGAGGGGCTACGCAGCCATTCCCTGCAGTGAGGTGGCCCCTCCCACCCTGGAGTCACATGACACCTCATACAGGAAGCCAGAGCTGCTGTTACTGCTGCTGCTGCTGCTTCTTCCTCTCCTCGTCCTTCATCTCCTTCTTCTCCATCTTTCCCTCCTCCTTCCAGAAGCTGCTCTGATCTGTTCCTGTGCAGTCTCTGCCCAGTGGTGCTACTTCCTGTTTCAGTGCTGTCAGTTAGCTGGAGCCCTGGACGTCCGGCAGCAGCAGCAACAACTCCCAGTAGTTCCTCAAGCAACCACCACCACCAGTCCACCACCAGCAGCAGCAGCTCCAGTCAGTGGGAGCTCATGGATCAGCGTGTCCTTCTTTCCGGAAAAGTCCGAGGAGCTAATTAGCATGTGGGCTAACGGCCACTTCACAGCCTCTTTGTCCAGCCTGGCACTAATCTCCCATCATGCCCTGGGCTTCCTGTCTCCAACGACCCAGTGAGTGTGTGTGTGTGTGTGTGTGTGTGTGTGTGTGTGTGTGCCACCTCAGGAAGCCCAGCATCCTGTGTGGGCGGAGCCTAGCAGTGGCGGTGGCGTTAATGGCGCCCATTGAGGCTGAGAAAGGCTCCTTTGTTGCGGTGGGCAGGAGAGGGCGCCGTTTACTCACACAGCTCAGAACCCAGTGCCAGCAGCGGAGGTCCCAGGACACACACACACACACACACACACACACACACACACGCTCTGGGGGTGGCAGAGAGGGATGATGGGTCGTGCTGGAGGAGGAAGGAGATCAGAGTGAAGGACAAGATTCACTTCCAGGAGAAGAGAAAGAGAAGAAACACTGACTGTGTGTGTGTGTGTGTGTGTGAGTGTGTGTGTGCGTGCGTGCGTGCGTGTGTGTAAGTAAGTGTGCCCCCCCCTTCCAGGCAGTGGTGGAAAAGGGCCAGTCAGAGCCCCCCACCCACCTTCATTGGTCGGCCTTAACGGCCGGAGGGGGAGGGGCCTGGGACCAGCTGACTCCACACTGCCCCCTGCTGCCACGCTGCGCACTGACCCCCCCCCCAACCCACCCAGCCCTCCTCTGATTGGTCCTCACCGCCACCTCTCCTCGCTAATTACCCCACCTGCTGGAGACAAGAGTGGTGGGGCGAGCGAGGGGGGGGGGCGGAGCCATATTTGTCCCAGCGTGTCATCTGTTTAACACGCCTGATTGGCTCTCTCACCGTCGCCTCCTAATTAATATGCAGCCCCCAAGACAAAAGCCCATTGTGGGACCAGGAGCCTCCTGTTTAATTACACTCACAGGAGGGTGTGTGTGTGTGTGTGTGTGTGTGTGTGTGTGTGGATGATACGAGCACAGGGGGAATCATAAAACAAGAACATCCATCGACACGTCACCCTGCACGTCTGCACTGGAGAGAGGGAGAGAGAGAGAGAGAGAGAGAGAGAGAGAGAGAGAGAGAGAGAGAGAGAGAGAGAGAGAGAGAGAGAGAGAGAGAGTGAGGAGAGAGAGAGAGAGAGAGAGAGAGAGAGAGAGAGAGAGAGAGGACAGTGTGTTATTGCTTCTATGCAAATTAACGAAGGTCGGAGGTTTTTTTTCTGCGCCACAAAGCGCAACTGTGGGGGGGGGGTTGTGGGGACGGGAACGCCGCCACGTTCCCATCGGTCGGCCGCTCAGTCCCCCCCCTCTCCCCCCGCTGTGACCCAGTTGTTATTATTTATTTAGCCGCTCGTTAATTAACGACTCCTCTCTTCCTCTCTCTCTCTCTCTCTCTCTCATGTTCTCTTCATTCCGGCGCTGACCATGAGGTAATGTTGGGGGGGGAGGAGTGGGCGGGGCCTCGAGGGACAGCCCAGCACTAACGAGGTTTTAACGAGGCAGCGTCTTAACGAGTCCACACCTGCTTGCCGATCGGACCGACGGGTTCTGAGGTTCTGGACCAGCCTCGCCGCCTCGGACCGGTTCCACATCCGTCGTCAGCCAATCAGCTGTCAGGATCCAGTGTGAACCGGAACCGAATCAGCCAATCGTATTTCATCTGAGAGCCGAGTCTGTGAACCAAGTCTGAATGTCACTGGGGGTCAAAGGTCATCAGAGGTCTGCACAGGTGAGGTCAATGACAGACAGACGGTCCTCACATTCACCTGAACTCTGGTCCAGTAGAAGAAGTTCACGACTCGTCTCAACGACATTCATCAACATTTTCTCCCGTTTGGCCTCCAGAGAAGTTCCAGATGCTGAACCGACGACTCACAAGCATACTGATTCACTCTGAACCAAGTCACTTCAGACTAAGCAAAGTCACTTCAAACTGAAAGTGTCAGTCAGTCATAAACAGATGTGTCTCCTCCATGTTTCCAGTGTTTCCAGAGTCATTTCAATAAAGAACTGAACACCCTGGTGGGGCTTCATGTTTTATACAGTTTGACAAGCCCTGGTCTAGATGAACCCTGCAGGTTCAACCTTGCTAGCCTAGTTAGCCTAGCAACGTGCTTCTTTGCTGCTTTGACATTTAGTCCCCAATGATGACCAGCAGATCCCCCCACCAGCCCCCCTGCCCCCCGCCCCCACCCTTTCCTCTGATTCAGAGGAAGTGTGTGACAAGTGCCTTTAATGGATCTTACTGGTCAGTGTCCAGGACCTCCCACTGGTTGTTCAGCCACTCGTCTTCTTTTTCACACTGATTCACATTGATGCTAATGTGTGGATTTTAGAGACCAACAGAAAAGTGGGTCTTAAAAGGAGAGAAGCAGAATTTTCCAACTATTTTTAAGGTAGATTCATTAACATTATTTTTTTTCGTTTGATGTGCACAAGAACTTTTCAACATTTCATTTAAAAAGTCCAATAAAGTCAAACAGACAACTTGAAAATGCAAAAGCTAACAGGTATTAGTACAAACTTGTATATGAAGCAGTATTTATACACTAATAAAATCCTATGCAGTATCTATTTTTTGATTATAACTTTTTGTTGTTGTTTTTTTTAAATGTTGTGTTGAAACTTAAAGGCTGAGACAGTAAGAAGAAGTCACTCTGCTGCTGCTGAGGCCCCTGAGGCCCGCTGAGGAGGGTCCCAGAGGGGCCCATTAACCCATTATGTCCGACCCTGTGGCAGCGTCACGGTCTACCAGCACACACCCGGGGAGGTGGGGGGGGGGCTGGGCGGCCATGGCGGCGAGGTGGCGGCGGGTCAAGAGATCAAATCGACCTCTGACACGCCGCGTTACCGCAGAGGAAATCACGCCTGGTGATGTTTTAATCAGCCAGGGGTCAGAAACACGGGTCACATGACACATTCCACCAGTCAGACATCAACGCTGCAAGAAGACGTCAACCCAAATCAACTTGAAATATAAGGATTTTTTTCATGCTGTATTTTTTTCTGTAATTTAGACTGACTTCTGGTTTATTTTTATTCATTTTTTTGTTGTTGTTTTTTTTTTTAGAAATTTGCAGAACAATTATGCTTCAGATTTTTTTGCAGACAGATTTAATGGCTAACAATTGTATCTAAGCCAACAGAAATAAAAGGTTTGATAAGAGTGTGAGATACATTGATGCTAAATGTTGACAGACGTCTTTTTGACAGAATGTTTGTCTCTTAGTTGTTTTTATATTTTGTAGTCATTTCACTCTGTTGAAATAGAACACAATTTTTTTGAAACCCATTTATTTATTCATAGTCTATTTAATAAAGATTTAAGTTTAGAAACCAAGGCAGGAACAAGGACCTCTTCTCTCCACTGGTCCGCAGGTTCATGAGGCTGAACGCCACAGTGCCCTCTAGCGGGCAAAGCTGTGAACTGCGGTTGAAAGGACGGCGAGGGGTGATGACGTGTTAGTCTTGTCGCCGTCAGTCTGTCAGGAGCTGCTGGAACACAACACAAGATTCAATGTACAAATATAAGAAACAGTTTCTGAAAATAAAATCCAACTCACCTGGTTGGTTCATAGAAGTAATCTGATGCACTGACCAAAGAGCCGACGACTGTGAGCAGCTGTGACGTCATGACGCAAGTCACCTGGATGAAAAAGACCTCCTGCCACAATCTTTTATTGAAGAGTTGACCCCTTTTTTACTTAAAGTTTTTATAGAATGTATTAATAACCAATCTCTTCCCACCACTCTAACCCAAGGTATTACCGTGTTATTACCTAAACCAAAAAAAGATAATCTACTTCTTGACAATTGGCGTCCGATCTCCCTTCTGAGCAATGATTACAAAATATTAGCTCATTTACTGGCATCAAGACTAAGATTGGTTTTAGATTCCATAATAGAGGAAACACAGTCAGGCTTTATGAACAAGAGACATATTGCAAATAATGTCAGGCTAGTCCTAGACATACTGGATTATCCAGACTTTGTAGAGAATGATGGTTTCATATTGTTTTTAGACTTCTATAAAGCGTTTGATACCGTCGAGCATCCCTTCATTTTACAATCTCTTAAGAAGTTTGGCTTTGGCAACTACTTTTTCTCAGCTATCAAAACCCTACCACAAAAGTAACAGCTCAATTAAACTAACAGGAGGCATGTCCCCTAGATTCAACATTTCCAGAGGCATTAGGCAAGGATGCCCTGCTTCACCCTACCTTTTTTTTTTACTGGCGGCTCAACTCTTGGCTGATTGCATCAAATCAAGCGAGGTTAGAGGAGTTAATATCACAGGCAGAGAACTTACCATCACCCGACTGGCAGACGACACCACCCTCTTTCTTAGGGATGAAAACCAAGTCCTAATTGCTATGAACACCATAGCTGAATTATCCAAGGCCTCAGGTTTAAGTCTCAATATGAATACATGTGAAATTATACCCATTAAGAATTACGCGAATCCATTTAACTATGGAATCCCAGTCAAAGATGAAGTTGTTTACGTATGAATCACAATTACCAAGGACCAAAAAAAGAGATCTTTAACAAATGTTAACCCTATCATACAAAGACAAGGTTGAACCAATGGCTGCTACGAGATCTTTCTCTTAGAGGTAGAGTCTTATGATCAAAGGCAAAAGGATTATCACGATTAAAATATGCTTCACAATCTTTCGCCTCATAACTACTATATTTGGAACAACAAGGGAATTTAATTTAAACATAAGTCTCTTTTCATTGAACACTGGTTTGCTAAAAACATTGTTCATGTTGCACAGCTGTTCAACAGAGATGGTCTTCTTTATTCTTATAATGAGTTTTTATCGGTGTATAAAATACCTGTTTCACCTGCAGACTTTGCTAAAGTGTTTGCAGCGATACCATCTGGTGTGTGCATGTTATTCAGATATCAACCAAGAATGGAAACTCAACATCTTCCCCCGTTATCATTATCAGACACCCGTTGGCAAAGCTTGCTTGACTAGCAACCTTGGTAAGAACAACAAATTAATTATACTCCTATTTAAAAGGGACATTACCACAGTTCCATATGTGATTTCATATTGGAGCAAATACGTAGAACAGATGGACTGGAAGAAAGTCTGGCTCCTCCCCAACGGATACCTGTTAACTAATAAGGTTAAAGAAATTTCTTTTAAATTATTACATAGAGTTTATCCCTCCAATGAACGCATTGTTAAATATTCAAAAAAGATGTGGACATAAATTGCACGTTTTGCTCTGAAGGTACTGAAACTGTAACCCATTTATTTTGGCACTGCCCCTATGTGCAGACATTTTGGAATGATATCTGTGACTTTAAAGCCAACAATATCTATAGTGACTTTGTTTCATTTTGGAGTAATGTACCGTTTGGGCTCTCCAAACTGGAAAATAATAATAAGAATATAACTTTCATTATCAATCTGATCATCTTGATTGCAAAATTTCATATACATGAATGTAAATTTACTAAGAAAAAACCCTCATTCTCTGCTCTCAGTGGTGAGTTCAGACAATACATGATCTCCATCAGGTTTTCCAGAAAG
>CM020511.1:21355000-21357500 GCA_009823395.1 Thamnaconus septentrionalis
TGCATCATGCAGAAGCAACCCGCAAGCCAAAAATCTATTGTGACATGAATGGGCCTCCATACTGGACCCGGGGGTCTCGGTCCTACCTTGTCGGCCTGCTGGGAGTCTGAGTCCGCCTCCATCTTCTCTGCCTCGGCGCTCTCTGCAGGTGAGGAGGAGAAATGAGATTTGAGATTGCAAGGTTGTGATTGTTTCATTTGCCAGTGTTTAAAATCAAATGAAATGCTGCTCTGATGTGATGTGAGGTGAGACACTGAAGACCGCCGCCGCCGCTCACCGGTCTTCTCGGGCTCCTCGGGCGCCGTGCCGGCGATGCCGCTGCTCTCCAGGCCGAAGGACGGGTCCACCTTGCCGGTGCTGCGAGCCGCCTCCTGCACCTTCTTCACGTGGGCCTCCACCAGCTCGGCCGGAACCTCCTCACGCACTCGGGAGAACTCCTCTGAGGGCGGACGCACCAGGTAGTTTGAGTCACAGTCACACTTAAAGGGCCAGTACGCTGAAAACCAGTCCAACTGACCCTCACTCCTAAACATCTAAACTCTCTGTAAACGGAGGGATCACGTGATCTTTCCCTAGATCATGTGACTGTGTGTGTGTGTGTGTGTGTGTGTGTGTGTGTGTGTGTGTGTGTGTGTGTGTGTGTGTGTGTGTGTGTGTGTGTGTGTGTGCTCACCCAGTGCCGCTCTGGCAGCCGCAGAGGCCACCCGGGGGTCGACCACGGAGGCCAGGAAGGCCACGGTGCTCATGACAGGATTTCCCGACTGGCTGAAGGGGATTGGCTGGTAGGCCAGCGGGCCCAAGCAGGCCTCGCTGCTCTCCAGGTAGGGGTCCTCTATAGGCAGCCGCAGGAAGTGCAGGATGCACTCGTCCTGCGTGCGCGAGCCCACGTGCTCCGACACCTTGTTCCAGTCGTCTTTGAACATCTCCAGGGCCTGCAGGAGGACAGCAGGGGGTCAGGGTTTGGAGGTGTGCCTGACCTCCTCAGACCCCTCCTACTTCCTACTCCTCCTACTCCTCAGTCTCCTCCTACTCACCTCCAGCAGCAGCAGTGTCTCCTGCTCCGTCCACTCCCTGGTGGAACCAGCAGTTTTGGCCTGAGGAGAAGGAAGCAGCAGAGCCACAGGGTTAGACCTTCTCACCATGGTGGTGGTGGTTCACTTCCTGTTCAACCGTCTCACCTTGAGGTTCTTCTTGCTGTACAGGTCGGGGCGAAGGCCAAAGTTCTGCAGGTCGATGGATTTGTCTTTGGCCTTGTCAGGGAAGCCGGACATCTGCTGCGGTGGAGGAGGAATCTGAAGAGAAGGAACAGTGAGGAGAAGGTCTTCCTGTGTGTGTGTGTGTGTGTGTTGACTGGTGGCTCACCGGAGGAGGTCTGTGGTTGAGTGGGATGAGGCCTGAGGGCGTGTCGGCCAGCACAGTGAAGTGTGGGGTGGGCGGCGGCCCCATGGGCAGCGGGCGGCTGTCCGAGTCCACCTGGTAGTTGACCAGCCCCCACTGCTCCAGGAAGGCATGGACCCTGACAGCAGGAGGAGCAAGAGGAGCAACAGGAGGTGTGACAGTGCATCTTTAGCGCCACCTGTGGCTCAAACAGCAGGCGGCGGGACTCACCTCATGATGGCGCACACGTCTCCGGTCAGGTTCCTGCGGCAGGAGGTGGAGGTGAGGTACTCCTGCGGGTTGAGGCGGTACGTGTCGATCATGAAGTTGCGGTAGGCCAGATATCTGTTGGGGACAGGAAGTAGCAAGTCGTCAAGAAAAAACAGTCGGACAGTAAACTTGGATGACATTGACAAGAAAAAATACAACTCACATCTCTGGGGTTTTGGATTTGTTCTTCCCGTTGAAGAACTCTGGCAGAGCTCTTCTCTCAATCTCATGGATGCTGAAAAAAAGAAACACCAAAAGACCGTCGGGTCAGTTTCACAATCAAGAACCTGAAGATCGTCTGCATCCTTCCAGCATGTTGAGGCTGCTGGAGGAGGACGAGGAGGAGCTGAGAGTAGGTGGAGGTGGGCAAGGGCTGAGCAGAGGCAGAGGACTTGACAGGAGGGTGTGGCTGTACAGAAGAGGAGGTGAGAGGAGGAAGAGGAGGAGGAAGAGGAATGGATGGTGAAACATACATTCTTCTGAGCAGAGGAAGAGCTCCAGGAGGAGGGAGACATGAAAGGAGGAGGAGAAGGAGGGAGGGGCCGAGCAGAAGAGGAGGTGGAGAAAGTTTAAGAAGGAAGAGGAGGAAGAGCAGACAGGAGGAGGAGGGATTAAAAAGAGGAGGGGGGGGGCTGAGTGGAGGGGGAGTGCCCACCAGTTGTAGTCGAACCAGGCGCTGTAACTGGGGATGATGATGTGGTGCGTCTGCTCCGTCACGTTGTCCTCGCTGGTGTCCATCAGCCGATTCATTTCCGTCTTGCCCTGCTCCTCGTCATCCTGCAGGTGGCGTCGGACGGAGAGAGAGAGACATGATGATGAGGATGTTGGTTGGTGGCAGGAAGCATCAGGAAGT
>CM020511.1:21360000-21530000 GCA_009823395.1 Thamnaconus septentrionalis
CCCCTTCTTGCCCGCCTTCTTGCGGGCCTCGGCAGGCGTGCTGGGCGGAGAGGGTGAGCGCCTCCTCTTCTTGGCGCCAGAGTTGGCCTTGCGCTCCTTGCGATCGGGCGTACGGGAAGACTGATCAGACAAAACCCCCAGCGGAGCACGGGAGGAGCGAGGGATGGAGGATGAGAGAAAGAGCAGCAGGATGAGAGGATGGAACGTCGCACACACAAGGGGAGGGGGGAGGGGGTGGAGGAGTGCAGGGGAGGGAGGGGGTGAGGGTGGGGTGAGGTGGAGGTGGAGAGGGGACGTCCAGGGTTTCTGTGCTGCTGATTGGTCCAGAAGCAGAGCTGGAGTTGTTTTGGAGCAGCTGGGAGCTGGCAGAGGAGGTCCAGGACAGTGAGGGCAGTGCCCACAGGTGTCTGAAGCTTCAGCTGATGGAGGGACTTTGTGCACCTGAAGCTCGCAAACTCCTGGCTTGTGGCTAGAACAGGGTCGCTTTTTGTGACATTTCTCAGCAGTCGTGTCCGCCCACTAGAGGACACTGACAGGCATGTGCGCCCACTAGAGGACACTGACAGGCGTGAGCGCCCACTAGAGGCCACTAACCCTGATGCTCAGAAGTTACACTGCATCTGTGTCAAATTTGGCCAGCAGTGTAATTTTTTGTCCCATAAGGCCAATACACAATCACCGCTAGAGCTGCTGGCCTGCTGGTATTACACAGCACCTGTAGTGCTAATACTACAAATCCCAGAATGCTCTGCGGGCATTTGGGTGCGTCAATTAGGACAAGAGGTTCATTGAAGGATATTGTTATTGTGACTTAATTGGTTTATTTATATTTTTTTATAATTTTAAATGTATTATCAGCCCGTGGAAAAAGAATACTGTTGAAATTTACATCTAAAGCTTGCAAATGAAAAAGGGCAATACAATTTTTATTGACAATTTATTTATTTGAGTTTTTTTTTATTTGAAATTCAATTTTGCATGTGTGCAATATGAAGTTATTTAGTGTATAGTATGAAGCTTTGCTTTGTTCCATATTCAGGTTATTTGGCTCCATATAAAAAGGTTCACTGTTCTATCTGGAGGAAGATGTTTTCAATGTTTTCAATAATGTTGGACCGAGACTTTGTCCCACTTTGACATTTTGGCCCCACTGAGTGTTTGAGTTTGACTCCCCTGATATATGGAAACATCTTGGAGTGGCTCATTAACAGACAGAAACCCTGAGATCCGTCCAGAGGAGACAAACAGTGAGGAAAGGTCTGGAAAGGATGTGCAACACAACACAACACTACACTACACAACAGAGGAGTGACAACGACGGCGACAACTGGCAGCCGGACACAAGCACACGTGACCAAACAGTGGGAGAGAAGCAGCTGAGGGACCAATGAGGCGGCAGCCCCGCCTCCTACCTCCTCCTCCTTGGGGAAGATCCTCTGACGGACGCTGAGCGGCTTCTTGTTCTCGTCCACCTCGTAGTCCTCCTCGTTCATCCACTCATTGAAGGCATCCGTGTCCACCACCCACTTGGCGTGAACCTATGGGGGGCGAGGAGGTCATTAGAAGGTCATCATTATTATTATTACAATTATTATTATTATTATTATTATTATTATTAAATAAGAAGAAGAAGAAGAAGAAAAATCTAAAGAAATATCTCCTCTCAAAGTACAGTATTGAGTGGTTCATGTGTGTTATTCACGGACTGATTGATAACTATTGTGGAGCTGAACACTCAAATTTGGGGTTTTGATGTCGTCCATCTTTCTGCCTTGATTTAACTTGATGAGAAGTCATGTCATTTGGTTTTATAGATTAACCTACTTATTTTTTTGACTCAGGGTTACTAAGGGATGCTCGAATCATCCTTTTTTCTTCAACTCTGAAATGACCATTGTGAGATTTTCTTTTGGACTATGGTGTGTTGTGTCACCATACAACACATCATATGTCAGGGCCCCCTCTTATAAGCTTTTGCTGCAACTCCGAACACCCTGGTATTCAGCATGTGTACTGCAGGCTGCTCACCTTCCAGGGCCGGTCGGTGCTGGGAGGTTCCTCCACCTCGCCGTCCACCTCACCGGCTGACACCCAGGTGTCATAGCTGTCGGGATGACATCACACACACACACACACACACACACACACACACACACACACACACACACACACACACACACGGGTGAGGCTGATGAGCGACACACCTGTCGGGGGGTCCGGCAGGACGGCTCACCTGTCGGGGGACAGACCCCAGTGGACCAGCACCTGCTTGTCTTTCTTCATGACGGGACGAAGCCACTCCTCTGAGGAACAAAAACCAGGTGAGAGCATTAAACCACACAGCCGACAAATCTGATTGGACGATGGACAACAACAACCAGCAGCCCGCCCACCTTCCTCCTGCTGCTGCGCTGGGGAGGGGTAGATGTGGTGGGTGGCCTTGGACTTGTCCTCAGTGATGGAGCCCTGCAGGAGGTCAGAGGTCAGTTGCAGTTGTGATGATGATGAGCTTGGCTCACAGAGCCTGATTGGCTGCTCAGTGGAAGCTCACCTGGTGCCTCTTGATGATGTCTTTGAGTTTTCCAGCCTGCTTCTGCTCCAGGTCAGGTGACAGGAAGACGGTGGGCCGGGTCAGGCAGTTGTTCTGCAGGGACAGTGGAGATACTGGAATCAGAACAACCTCCAGGAGAGCTCCTCACCCTGACCGAAGGTCTGTTTTAACCTTGCATACGCCAGAGGTGAATCGATGCAGGAGGAGCTGCTGCTGCTTCCTACCTGAACCAGGTTCTTCTCCACGTTGAGGAACATCTCCACGTTCCGGTCCATCCGTGAAGGATTCTGCAAGTCAAACCTGCGCCTGGTTCAGACAGACAGACCGTTAGGGGTCACATCCGGTCACTCAGTCTCACTCACACAGACGTGTGTATGAGCACTCACCAGCCCTGCTCGCTTTTAAACTTGTACACCGAGCCCAAGATGTGACAGAGAGCGCCCCCTGCCTTGAAATCCAGGAAACACTTGGCCTGAAAGCAGTAAAAAAAAAAGAAAAAAAACAACAGTAGGAATGATGTTACATGACTACTCACGCTTCTTACTGTGTGTGTGTGTGTGTGTGTGTGTGTGTGTGTGTGTGTGTGTGTGTGTCCCTACAGGAAGCTTGGTGAGCGCCGGGTTGTTGACCCGCCGTCCAAAGGCGTCCTCCTGGAACTGCAGCAGCTGGACCACCAGGCCGGCCAGGGACTTACAGGAGGGGGAGTCATTCTGGACGTACTGCAGCCACACAACACAACACAACACAAGACATTGGAAAAACACTGAGGACGGCAACAGACACCTTCACCAAAACATCTGCTCAATTAACATGCCCACTTCTTACATGGGATTCAAACCATTTCCTTTCTTTAGGGTGTAAAATTGCATTTTCAAGTGGATGAAAAAAACTAATTCTTTATCTCTGACTTGAAACACAGAATTTTAGCAAATATTAGCGAATAATGATGGACATTTGCAAATGACTTGCATCCTCTCCACCAGCACAACTTTATACACCGCAATTTAAAACTGCCATCAAGCTGAAATCTGACTAAGCACAACAGACATTTTCCCTCACACTTAAGCAACTTTAAAATAATAATAATAATAATAATAATAATAATAATAATAATAATAATAATAATAATAACAATAAACCATTTAGTTTTACACTCAAACTGATTGGATTCTAGGGTGAAATTATATATTCCATCCATGAAACTCTCCAGCAGATATCTTCAAACAGAGCAGCTCCTTGCAGCCCGTGTGTGTGTGTCACAAACATCCGGCAGGTGAAAGTAAACAAACTCTGACCCACTGACTTCAGGATAAATATCAAGAGTTCGGGACTCGTCTGGGGTGTATGGAGGTAGATACTTGACAGTTTCGCTTCCCACTGGACCTTTGAATTGTGGATTTGTTGTCCGATTAAAGCGGCAGATGGTTGAAAGACAGCGGAGAGGCGGACGGAGCAGCACTCTTTGTTTGTCTGGGGGAGGCGGCGGAGAGCGAAGCCCTGCACATGGTGCACCGAGTTCCAATACCGAGCTCCAACACCTCCACACGGTTACGGTGAAACTGGGGACCAGCAGTGGAACCCGGGCAAGGAGCAGAACCATAGCCACACTGGGTCCGAGTCGAGCAGGGCTCTAGCCGCGTCTAGACTATCCCGTGACTGACATTTTGTGTTGGCCTGCTGTGTGTGGGCCTTGATGGAGCGGTGATAACACAACACAATACCCTCTCTCCATAGTGGAGACACTGAAGGCACGGTGGCTACACAGGGAGTGAGCCTATGCTCAACCTTCACTACAGCAATAATATGCCATATCTAAAACAACGAAATAAAGACCCCGATTCAGAAATGTGAAGTTGACAGTGCAAACAACTAGCCAGCTAGATAGCCAAAGCTAACTGGATAGAGGGCCGCTGCTCCAGCACTAAATGGACCAGACCACCAGAACGTGGTGTTATGTGGCTGTAGAAAAGCTTAAATAGACCGGTAGGTCTTGGTTTAGCACTGAAAGAAAACAGACTTTGACTGGAGTTAGCTTCGACAGCAGTTAGCCAGCTAACTAGCTTAGCCACCTAGCCAGTTAGCTCGTCTCCATTGTGGCAGGCAGCGGGGCCGCGGGGCCTGATGGGAGTTCAGTAGCCGAGCAGCTCACCTTCTTGTAGTGCTTCCCGATCCACAGCCGCACCGTCTCCAGCTGCGACACCGTGTCCGCGCTCTCCCAGAACTTGGTGGACGGACCGCCGTCCTTCTTGCGAGCCACCGCGGCCCCGCTGCCAGCCGGGCCGCCTCCGCCGCCCGCTGCTCCTCCTGAGCCCGTCCCGCTCGCCGTTGTCGCCGCCGTCGCCATTGTGTAGCTGCTGCAGGCGCTGCCTCGCTGTCTCGTCTTTCTCCTCCTCCTTCGCGCCGCGGCGTCGCTCGCCGTGCAACTTTTCGAATGATATTGCGCAGCCGCAGAGCAGAGGCGCGGGCGACTTCCAAGTCTCGCGAGCATCGGCGGCGCGGAGCGGCTGGGAAATGTAGGCATTAAAAATAAATCAATAAATAAACTAACAAAATATGTGTTTGGGGTTGTTTTGTAGTTTAGTTACTATAAATATAAAATTAGCTGAAATTTGTTTTTCTTTGTATGTAGCTCACTTAAATTCAGTTTAATTAGACTCAAATAAAATATTGAAACCGTAGTTCAGCTTGAATTTAACTCTGAGATCTATCTATCTATCTAAACACTTTATCCAGTGGCAGTTTGAAGAACCAGACTGATGATCTGTATAAAGAAATACCTTTCAATCTCTTCTTCATTTCAAATAAAAGTGTGTTATAATTTACCTTCCGTTTTCATTCATTCTTTCATTCATTTTCCATACCCGCTTCTTCCCTAGTGCAGGGTAACGGGGGTCTGCTGAAGCCTATCCCAGCTGTCATAGGGCGAAGGCAGGGTACACCCTGGACAAGTCGCCAGTTCATCACAAGGCCACATAGAGACAAACAACCATTCACACAGCAGGCACACCTATGGACAATTTAGAGTGTTCAATTGACCTTTTTTGGATTGTGGGAGGAAGCTGGAGAACCCGGAGAGAACCCACGCAGACACAGGTAGAACATCCACACAGAAAGGTCCCAGGCCCGGAATCGAACCCACGACCTTCTTGCTGTGAGGTATGTCAGCGCTAACCACTGCGCCACCAACTTCATTATACACCGTTACCACAAGGGGGCAGAGCAGCCCCAAACCCAGCAGAAGCGCTGGGAGACCGTGTTGAGCAGATGTCTATGGAGGACCAAAAATTACATAAGTAAATAAATAAATAAATACATACATGAATAAATAAATAAATAAATAAATAAATAAATACGTGAATTAAATAAAAAAAGATTTTAGAAAAACAAAAGGTTTTTTTTTTTTTTAGCCTTTTTTATTTTTAAATGTATGTATATTTACATATATTTATTCATTTATTTATTTATTTTTACATTTATTTATTTATACTTTTATTTATTCATTTATTTTTACATATATTTTTTCATTTATTTATTTATTGGTCGTCTCAGACATGTCAGACGGCAATGTAAATATGCTAATAGGGGAGGCGGACCTACGTTTATCTAAAGCCCGATTGGTCAACCAGCACACCAGACAAAAGCAATCCGAATCTTTTTTTTTTTATTTTTTTTTTTTACATCGCGGCCATTCAACGTCGCACCATATGACCTCACGAGAAAGAGTTGCATGCTAGCCGCTGCCCGAAGCTCAGTACGTTATCAGAGCTGTTTGTTTTTCCTGACTAGCTCGGGATATCTAACGTTTTGATTATCAATATGGCTGTTTATTGCGTTTGTGTTGGTTGCACAGATTCCAGCTGTTTCCAATGTTTTCTGGATAAGGTAAAAAGAAACCGTGTTATTTTCGGTGGCTAGTTTTGGTGCATTTTGTGCAGCTAAAAAAAGGAGAGGCACTTGAAAAAAAAGCCAGATTTCAAGGCTGCATCGGTCAAAATAATTGCGGTTGTTTGTGGATCTCACAATGTATGCATACTGCTCTTATTGACTCCAACAAGAACAATCCAAAGTTTTTATTTATTACAGTTGCTAAGCTGACGAGGAGCCATCATTGTGTTGAGCCATGCGTCCCTATTGGCCTGTCAAGCAACGATTTCTTGATTTTCTTCCAGCAAAAAGTAGAAGATATTAGAACTGAGATTGGGAATTCTTTGTCTTCTTTGTCTTCTTTGTCTTCCACTGGTCACATGGCAGATCTTTCTCAACATGGCAACCCCAGTGTTTATTTCGGGAGTTTTCAGCAAGTTGGACTCTCTGAACTTCATTCTCTTGTCTCCTCTGCTAAGCCGACCACGAGTCTTTTGGACCCAATTCCAACCAGGCTTCTCAAGGAGGTTTCCCCATTGCTTCATTGTGTCATTCTTAGAATTATCAATCATTCTCTATCAACAGGTTTTGTCCCTCATGCCTTCAAAGTGGCTGTAATCAAGCCTCTGATCAAGAAACCCAATTTGGACTCGAGTGTGCTTTCAAATTATAGGCCAATTTCGAACCTTCCGTTTCTCTGTAAGATCTTAGAAAAAGTTGTTGCTAGGCAGCTTGTGGACTTCTTGAACGACAGCAATCTATTTGAGGTTTTTCAGTCAGGCTTCAGAGTTGGACATAGCACTGAAACTACATTGCTTAAGGTAAGTAATGATCTCTTGTGTGCATCTGACCGAGGTCTTCTCTCTGTTCTGGTCCTCCTAGATCTCAGTGCAGCATTTGATACAGTTGACCACAGCATTCTTCTTAGGAGATTAGAAAATGCTATTGGCATCAAGGATCGCGCCTTGGACTGGTTTGGATCTTACTTGTCTGACCGCTTTCAGTTTGTTCATGTTCATAATCATTCATCAGAACGTAGGAGGGTTAGTCATGGTGTCCCGCAAGGATCTGTACTTGGGCCACTCCTCTTCAACATCTACATGTCACCTCTTGGTGACATCATCAGAAAGCATAACATCAGTTTCCATTCCTATGCAGATGACACACAGCTGTACTTGTCTTTCAAGGCAAATGAGGCTCATCAGTTGGCCAAATTGGAATCTTGTCTTCGTGATGTCAGAACTTGGATGACACAGAATTTCTTGTTGCTTAATACCGATAAAACTGAGGTCATTATATTTGGTTCGCGAGAGAGTAGGGACAGAGCCTTTGATGGACAGGGTGGTCTATTTGGTACTATACCCCGTTCTACTGTGAGGAATCTTGGAGTCACTTTTGATCAGGACCAGACCTTTAATTCTCATATACAGAATGTGGGGAGGTCAGCTTTCTTCCACTTAAGAAACATTGCCAAAATTCGAGGTTTTTTGTCCTTCAAAGACGCTGAAAAAATAATCCATGCTTTTGTTACATCTAGGCTAGATTACTTTAACTCGGTACTAGCAGGATGCCCAAATTCTTCCCTTAGGACATTACAGTTAATCCAAAACTCTGCGGCACGATTGTTAACCGGAACTAGAAGGAGGCAGCATATTACTCCAATCTTAGCTTCCTTGCATTGGCTGCCTGTCAAATTTAGAATTGAATTTAAGATTCTAGTTTTAACTTACAAAGCTCTTTATTCTCAGGCTCCTTCTTATATTAGGGAACTAATTGAACTTTATTAACCTCCAAGAGCCCTTTGCTCTGAGGATTCAGGTCTTTTAGTTATCCCAAAAATGTCTAGAGTTAGGTCAGGAGGTAGGTGTTTCAGTTTCCTGGCACCTTTATTTTGGAATCATCTTCCAGCCTCGGTGAGGGGGGAAGACACAGTTAGTTTATTTAGGAGTAGACTTAAGACTTTCCTTTTTCTTAAAGCTTATAGTTAGATTCCATCCACTGTCAGTTAAGCTGCTATAGGCTTACGCCGTGGAGGGAGATCTTTCGCTCCCGTTACAGGGATCGTTGCTCGGTGCAGGCGGAGCTTCTATCACTCTCCTCACCCAATCAATCTTTGACTCTTTTGACTCTATCTGACTCTTTTGACTCTATCTACTCTGTCCAAACTAGCTCTCATTATGCTTTGTACAGTATGCTCGATATGCATGATACTTTTATTTATTTTATTTTATTTTATTTATTTATTTATTTTTGTCCGGTCTGGCCATAATGACAAGCAGAAGTGTCTCTGAATGTCTATGATGGCTGACAGATTTTATTGTCAGAGGTAGATCTTGAGAGTGTGAGCCACATGGGTCGTTTCAGGAGCTACCTCTTGAGTGGCTTTATTATAATATTCTTAGTGACATTCTGGCCATGACCGGACTGAGGGAGGGACAGATAGGGGGTGAGAGGAAAGTAGAGAGGGAAAATGTGGGTGTGGGGGGGGGGTGATGAGAGGGATAGAGAGAGAGAGGAGTAGAGGAGGCGACTGGCAACAATACACAATTTTTGTGTCAAAACAGAAAAAAACAGATCGTACATTTGCATAGCTAATTGTCAGATAGTGGGCTTATTGAAATGATAACCTGATTAATCTAAGGAAAAAAAAGAAAGAGAAAATATATATATATATACCCACACATACATGCACCCACCCACAAGGAGCCAGGGCAAGATGACAGGGAGGCAAATACCACAAGAAGAAGGGACACCACCGGGCGGACAGGCAGCAGAGCCCAGCCCCGGACGGGGGCCCCCAGGAAAGCGAGCGAGACCAGACCCATCCCCATGACAGGACCCAGCCCTTCACCCACGGGAGGATCGGTACCAAGGCAGGCCGGGCACCCAGAAGCCCCCATACGGACCCAGTGCGGCGCATCAACCGCCCCTCCACCCCCACCCACCCCAGCCGCCCCCACCGCCCCTCCACCCCCGGCCCCGAGGCCACAGCCCGCACCCGCCCCAATGCCGGCAAAGCGGGCCCCAAGCGAGAGCCCCTGGTTCCCTCTGTGCCCTGTAAAAAAAAAAGAAATAAATAAGTAAATAAAATAAAAGGATAAAATTAAATGAAATAAACAACCTGTGGACCCCCGCCCACCACCGTCAAACCCCCGTGTCTCGGGTCGTCGCCGCCTGGCCGCCCCCGAGCGGCGCAGGGGGACCACCCGGGCAGCGGCCCGGCCCCAGGATTGGGGGAAGGGGGACCCCGCCACCAGTGGCAAGGACCCCATAGGCCCAGCCGGTCACGCATCCCGGGGGCACCGGACTGCACAGGGCCCATCCAGAGTGGGAAAGATGCCGGATCCCGCCCCCACCAGCAGGCCGACCCCACTGTGTGTAGGAGTGTCAGTGTGTATATATGTGCATTTGCTGGTGTGTTGGACTATGGTGCGGTTAAAATGGGGGGGTGGAAAGGCCCTGGGGCAACCACACTGCTGCTGAGCAGCGCAGCGGCCGCAGTGCACGAACACCCCCCCAGGCCCTAAGTGTCTAAAATGCTATTAAAATTGGAGAGGGTCTCGGATGGAGCGGTGGTCGATATGCATGATACTGCCGCAGTCTCTGTGTCCCCGGCAGGTGATGACCACTGCGCCAAGAGCTGGATTGTGCTGTCCTGGGGTCTTGGTGTCATCGCTTTGTCCCACCACCACGCCTAGGACCTGGACTTGTCCTATCAGCAGATTGTCCATCGAGCTAGGCTCTTGCCTTCCAAAGCATGGACACTTACAGCCCACACGGACAGCAGCCTTGAATTATTTCCTATTCTTTGTGTTTATATCTGTTTTGTGAATGCCTGGTTGGTGTATCTGTTTTTCACTCTGTCCTGTCTGCCACCCTGGCTCACTCTACTCCTTTCTCTCTTTCTCTGTATCTCCTCTATTTTTGTATTTCACCCCAACTACTCATAGGCAGATGATGGCCCTCTGGAGTCTGGTTCTGCCCTAGGTTTCTTCCCACAGGGGAGTTTTTCCCAGCCACTGTCGCATCTTGCTTGCTCCGGGGGCCCAGTTGGTTCTCTCTGATTGTATAAAGCGCTTTGAGACGCCATTGGTTGTGATTTAGCGCTGTACAAATAAAAGTTTTTATTATTATTATAATATTCAGAGGAATAAATCCGAGCCAGTACACCATGGGATGCAAAAGCAAGCAAGAGCTTGCTACACGGGGCGGTGCCCTCGGTTCCGACTGCCTCATCAGGACCACTTCTAGCCCCTCCTCCGCCCCGCGAGAGACATAGCCACGGACCAGGCAGGGGTTTGGCGCCACGGAAACGGTAATTATGCATTGATCACACCGAACGCAAAATCGCAAATTTGAGCGTCGAGATTACATACGAAGTCAATGCAAAGACGCTTTTGGACGCAGATTCGCCCCGGGTGGCGCAGTGGACTCGTTTGCTGAGGCGCGTTGGGCGCGTTTAGTCTCATTTCTGACTTTTGTAGAACTATGATTGAAGTCACGAGAAAAGTTGCTGAAGAGGAGCAAGTACCACGGTCTTTAAATCTATTAAAGCCCACCATGGGTATAGTAATTTAATTTAAAAAAAAAAAAAAAAACGAACCGAAAATGAACATGTGCAGCATCTATACTCTGCCAGTAGAGGTCGTGATTCACCACCAATCTTCTAGGATTGCCAAATGGTGCCAAGAGTCTGTCACTTTTTTTTGTTTCTTATTGATACATTTTTGATTGTTTTCAAATAGATGTATGGAAAGCTTTAGAAATGTGGACTTCAAAGGACATGGGTTGTGAAGAGTAGATGCTGTAGAGGCCAGCTCTTGTAAACCACCTTCACTGGACTTCCACTCCAAACAGAGCTCCAGATTTGATGGAGGCCAAGGGGAAAAGCACTGTCAACCATGTTCAAGTCATCAACGAACGTGGCACACCCGCGTTTCCAAGCCTTGCACATCAGCCATATGGAGTGAGAAGCAAGGAACATGCATTGTCTGGAACCAGGTACAGGAAATTAAAACTTGATTTTTAATTATCTTTGCATGGGTTTTTAAGGGGTGGCTTTATGAAAAAAATGTAAAAAATAAAATTTTGTATTTATTTTGTAGTTGTCTCCATAATCACAACAAAATTTTTATTTATTCAGGATCAACACCTGCTGGAAAGCTGAAAAGTTTTACCACAAGAAAGACACTGTTAGAGGATGTACGGCTGTTGTCCCCACAGCATCAGACCTTTCCCCTTGAAGCTTTCACTCCCTCATCCTGCACTTTGCACCAAAACACACTGGATTCTCCCTCCTTGGGATGACAGCAGGTATGTGATTCTGAAAAACTGACTATGCTACAAATACAGGTACATTTTTTTTCAGGTATTTACTTAAAGGGGCAGGAGGCACAAAATGTGAAAAAAGTAAACATACATTGTAAGTACTGTAATTGTAATGGTCGATGAAGCATCCAAGCCTCCAGCCCCTTCAATAAAAATAAGAATAAGAATTACAATGAATTTAATTTATAGTTAACTTTACATTATTCATTCATTCATCTTCTTTATCCGCTTATTCCTATTCAGGGTCACGGGGGTCTGCTGGAGCCTATCCCAGCTGTCTTAGGGCGAAGGCAGGGTTCACCCTGGACAAGTCGCCAGTTCATCGCAGGGAACTTTACATTAAAGAAATCTAAAAGTTCTACAATGAAAAAATAATACAAAAAATATACATCAATATCTTAGATATACAAACAAAAATTATATTGTGCATACAGCTATGCAGTTATTTCTTGCATAGCTTTAAGGTTAGTGCACCACACAGTGGGTGAATTTATAGCAGAACGTTGACAATGCCACATACGCATGTGGCAACATGACTGGGAATTGATTGATTGATTGATTGATTGATTGATTGATTGATGTTCAAATTTGGGCATCACAAACACTTGCCGAACATCGAAACATCGAAAACGTGTTTCAGTCTCATGAACGTGAAATTTGGAAGGAAAAACACAACAACTCAACTCTGAATAACATTTAACACAAAATGCACTGAGACTTGTGAAACGAAGTCACTCAGACTAACTTCCTCCTGCCTGGTGACCAGAAACGTAACGTTTTAAAAATACATCTGTGGATGTTAGAGGCTCACATCAGTCCGTCATGATACAACATAACTATGTGACTCTGTACCGCACAATTCTTTTATTAAAACATCTCCTCTGTGCCGTTTTGCAGTCTTGTTGCGATTGCGTTGTGTTTTATTGAAAGTGCACCAAGGTTGTGTCTTTTTGTGAACAATAAAGTTTGCAGTGTTACATCGCTGCCGATTTGCAGATGTTTTTTATGAAATAGTGCTGCTACACAACAGTAAAGAGAAAATAACACACACACAGTCATGTGTGTCTTCCTTTGGAGTGTTGTTTCACTGAGCTGGCTGATGCTGCTGCAGGAAGCAGAAGTGTGGCAACAGTTCAGAGGAAAAGCCAAAGTGCAAGTCGGCGGTTTAAGAGTTGTTTTTTTCTTCTCTTTTTTGGGTTTTTGTCTCAGTGGGAGAGGGGGTGGGTGAGGCGGGGGAGGGGTTTAGTTTTCGTCACTCCCAGTTGGACAAACAGCAGAAAGCAGAAGTGGTGAAGGTGATTTAGTTCCCCATAGCTTTAGCTTTGGTGAGAATAATGTAAGAAATCATACAGCAGTAGATAAAACACTTACACAGAGTGTCAATTGATTAAAAAATATCAGATGTAATAAATCTTTTATATATACATATATATATATTTGAATGAAATAATTATGGTGTGAGAGGAGTGGCACTGGAGTGGTTCAGTCCAGTTTTACACTTTCATTCCATATATTCATGATATTTGTTAGATTTTAATATTATTATTTGTGTCCTTGTCTTTAATTTCCTGAAAATGAAAAGAAAATGAAAATAAGGAAAGGTTAAAAAATGTAACCATCAGCCACTCTGGTGCAACAACACCAATTTCATATTTATATAAAAACAAAGAATTAATGGTAAAGCATTCTGCACTTGTTCAAAAATATCATCTTACAATCTGAAGTTCTGTTTTTTACCCCCAAAGAGCAAGTGGTGAAGACTGGAAGATGTGATCGTAGTGAAAAGAGGAAGGTCACTGCACATTAGATCCGCCTGCCAATTGGTCCAGCTGGCCTGGGTGTCGCCATCAGAATTTCTATAAAAATCCCACAATTCGTTCAGATCTGTTCCTTCATCAAATCATCAGACTCAAACAACAAAGCTCTCTCTCTGTGCAGTCCAGGTGAGATTTATTTTAAATGATCTGAACCCAAATCCACAAAAAGTAATAATTCATAAAAAATAAAAAATAAAAAAATCAGCATCAGGCTTTCATTTTTTATTTTTTATCTTTTCGGCTGTCTTTTCCCATTATTATCGACAG
The DNA here is from genome assembly GCA_009823395.1 of Thamnaconus septentrionalis. NCBI lineage: Eukaryota > Metazoa > Chordata > Actinopteri > Tetraodontiformes > Monacanthidae > Thamnaconus > Thamnaconus septentrionalis. The sequence goes on from CM020511.1 coordinate 21,373,828, forward strand.
TCTTTATTCCTGTCTGAGGACTGTGGCCGATGGACTCTGGCGCCCCCACCAAGAAAATGACCTTGATGTTAAGGCTGTTGTCGACGCTGCTGCTCGTCGTGGCGAGTTCAGCTTACGGTGAGGATGTCCTGTGTGTATGTTCGCTGTGTGTTTGACGTGCAAATATGAAGCAGAGGTTTCTGATGTGACCTGCCTTTTGGTGGTCGGTGCTTCAGTTTCCAACAGTCTCCAACTCCTCCCCACTCCTCCACCTTCTATCTCCCCTGTTTCTTCCTGGTCTCCATCTCGTCTCCCCCAACCAACCTCTTCTAACTCCCCCTGGTCTGCCATCTCTCTTCTCCTCTGTGGTGTACTGAGGAGGCTGCTGCATCTCAGCCTGTGACACCAGCAGGCCGAACAAACTGATCCAGAAGGCTGCAGACAGGAGACCTTTGAGGTGGTGGTGGAGAGGAGGACGTTGAACAAACTGTTCTCCATCATCATGGACCACAAGGACCACCCTCTCCACCATGGACCAGCAGGACCACCCTCTCCACCACAACACACTGTTCTCCATCATCATGGACCACCAGGACCACCCTTTCCATCACTGACCAGCAGGACCACCCTCTTCATCACACACTGGACAGACAGCGTCAGGAGTGTCTTCTCCAAGTTGTCTGAAGGAAGCTCCAGGAGATCCTTCCTCCCCATCATCACCCTCTAGAACTCTTCCCCACTGTGTGACAGAGAGCATTCTGGACTTCTTCTGGACTCAGTGTAAATGTTGCATTGATGGCTTATTAAACCTTGCTTACCCCTGCTGCCTCCTCTGCACAATCTGACTGTCTTTTCCACATCTGCTTGATTGTTTGTTGTATATAGATTCACTTCAGTGTTTCTTGTGATCACAGTAATTACTGGATAGTGTATTTTTTTGTGTTGTTTTTACTGCTGTAAAAACAGCGTAGTTTCCCAGTTTGAGATTCTATTCTATGTGTTCTATGTCCTGGCTTCGCCCCCTCCCCCACAGAGAACGTGGCCTTGCGGGGGAAAGCCACCCAGCTGGGCCGCTATGCCCACGACTTTGGCGCCGCCTACAACGCCATCGACGGAAACCGCGATGGCCGCTTCCACTCGGGCTCATGCACCCACTCTGCAGAGCTGACTGACCCCTGGTGGCGGGTGGACTTACTGCACTCCTACGTGGTCACCTCCATCAGCATCACCAACAGAGGCGACTGCTGCGCGTACCGGCTGGACAACCTCGATATCCACGTGGGGAACTCCACCACCACCTCGGGACTCGACAACCCGCTGTGAGTGACGGGCTAACCTCAACCAAATCACCCACCTCACCCACCTCAGCCCTTCACCCTCAGCAGTGGTCCACATCAGACTGGCCTCCACCTTTGTGGTCAGCGCGAGAATTTTGTTTCACTGCTGCATGATGTCAGCTGACTCTTTCCACCAATGACTGAGCAGCTTTCAACTTTTTGCGGTCTTCTTTCCTGCTACTGATCAACACCAACTTCCACTAGCAGTTCATTATCTATTCATGGCCTTTACAGCATTTTCCATCATTGGGTAAAATCAACCAACACAACTAACTTCTAAAAGGCTCGCTCAGGTTTTCCATGCAATTCCAGGTCACCCCCCTTATCCCTTCATTAACAACCATAATTGTTATGAATTCTGGTACCACACTGGTACCAGTGGAAACTGGTTGATGGGCCTTCTTCGTCTTTCTTCTTCTTTCTTCTTCTTCTTCTTCTTCTTCGTATTTATTTGTTCATCTGTTTTTATTTGTTAAATTTTAGGCAAATCTGTATTTATTTAAGGTCCTTTTATAATGTGGTTGTCATTTTTGATCTGACGATTCTACCGTGTAAAATGTACAATACAATGTAACTGTAAAAATGAAAATGAAAATCTGGATGATGATGATAATGAGGAACTTCTTCTTCTAATCATGAACATCTTCTTCTTCTCCTCTGTGTCAGGGTGGCCACGGTGGCAGCCATCGGTTTGGGTGAGACCTACAGCCAAAACATCTCTGAAGGTGTGAAGGGTCGCTTTGTGACCTTGGCTCTCCACGGCACCGAGAGATTCCTGACACTGTGTGAGGTGGAGGTCTACGGCTACCTGGCGCCCACTGGTGAGAACACCAGGCTCAATTCCCAGTGGTTCCCTGCAGACTGCTCTGTTCTTCTGGGGTCTCTGTGGATGATGTATGGCAGGTGGGAGGTCAAAGGTCACAGTGAATGTGTCTGGGTGCAGGAGAGAACCTGGCCGTGGGGGGGAAGGCCTCGCAGTCCTCGCTCTTTGAGTTTGGCTCCGCCTACAACGCCATCGACGGTAACACTGGCAGCACGTGGGAGCGTGGCTCCTGCACACACACCAGCAACGACATCAACCCCTGGTGGCGCCTGGACCTGGGCGCGACCCACAAGATCTTCTCGGTCAAGGTCACCAACATGGACTCCACTCCGGAGCGACTGAACGGCGCAGAGATCCGGATCGGAGACTCGCTGGAGGACAACGGCAACGCCAACCCCAGGTGACTGACTCGCTCAACCCAGACTGAGAGAACTGGCTCAAACCAGCGGGATCAAAGCTTCTCAGCATCAGAAAGCAGCATAGTTAGCCCTGTGTTTACAGTCTGTTGCTAAAAACGGTGCTGTGTTGGACCTTTCACATGTTTATAAGGGGACAAAAAGAAACAAATACCAAAGCAAGTCTCAGAGTATGGAGCTATCGGTAGGGGGTGTGGCCACTCACCTGGCAGAGATGCAGTGCCCTTTGTGACATCACAGAGAGCTGATTTGCTCACACTGTATTCATGTTCATGTTCTAGAATTATCAAAACCAAAATAACTCTGGTTGTTCAGACTTGAATGAACTGGTTGGACTTGCACTAAAATGTGAGGTGGACAGTGGGAGTTGTGCTGCCCCCATGTGTCTGAATGTGACTCATGGCGCTGGCTGGTCCTCAGTGTGTTCTGACAGGAAGATCCTGGGTGGGCTGGCATGAGAACCCGGCACCTCCTCGCTGTCCTTCACTTGTCTGTGTGTGTCCGTGTGTGTGTGTCGTCATAACTGCTTGGCATGTGACTTCCCTCCCTCACTTGGCCCCTCCCCCGCCAGGTGTGCGGTGATCTCAAGTATCCCGGCGGGCGGCGAGGCCGAGTTTCAGTGTCCCGGGATGGACGGCCGCTACGTCAACATCTTCATCCCCGACACGGAGGAGTTCCTCAGTCTGTGTGAGGTGCAGGTGTTTGGCTCGCGCCTCCACTAGACCCACCAGCAGAGGGCGCCGTCTCCGTTTCAATTTGGTTATTTTCCTCTCTGATTGCTCTCGACTGTTATTTTTTCCCTCTAAAACACAATGAAGTTATTAAATTGAAGGAGGAGGAGATGAACGACCGGCTGGTAGCAAAATGTTTTTATTTTAGACAAACATTATTAAAAAAAAGCTCTGCGACACGTTTGGGACAGGAAGTTCTAGAAAAACCAGGAGAACCTCGGAGAGGAACCTCAGATCAGTGAACCAACACACAGGAACTAACAGATGTTCAGTCTCACACACCTGTTCTCACCTGTACTCCCCCCACCAACCCTCCCCACACACACACACACCGTCACTCAGACAACAGTCATGTGACCAGTGGAGCTGCTCCTGCTGCTGATCAGCTGATTGATTGGGCCGTTGATGAAACCCAGCGTTGGTTTGAAGGACACTTACTGAACCTCCTGCTGCCGTCCAGAGATCCAGAGCAGCAGGGATGTGACAGCACGACTTTGGCAGTAAACACTCAAAAATAACAACAACAATATAACAATAATGAACAAAAACCAGAACCTTCTGAACACTGTTGGCGTTTCACAGAAAATTAACAGTAACAGAGCAAAAAGAAAAGGCTCCAATCAGACGTTCTGCTTGTTTTTCCAATGCAGCGGGAATAACAACTGTCTCTCATCCAGGTTGCCACACTGACCTCACATTAAAACAGCTGAAAAAACAAAGAAAAAATTTCAAACAAAAATCCCACCGTGACGTCGCTTACATAAAAACACTGGCGGGAATAACTTATCTTCAAAAAGCAACAACACAGCACAACTGGGAGGTGCTGAAGAAGAATAAGAATCAACACTGTTGATGTGACTCCAGTCTGCAGAGGGTTCACAGTATCGCCGCGTCTGATTGGTCGGGGCCAGGTAACGCTTTGTTCATTCATTCACTCGAGTCGACGCCGCAGTCGGCGGTGAGAGAGAGAAAAGAGAAAAAGAGACGGGAAGCCGCAGTCGGTGGGTGGGTGGTATGTTGGCCAGTCACAGAGGGCTGGCCGTTATCTCTGCTGCCCCCTGCTGGCCGGGGGGACCTTCAGGACCTTGTAGATGTTGTTGGCGAAGACGGTGGTGAAGTGAGGACGTGTGTTCCGGGTCATGTGGGTGCAGAGCGGCGTCTTGCCAGCGTTCTCAGGGTCCTCCACGTCCCAGATTTCCGGCATGCTGCAGCCCGGCCTGTGGGAAAGAGGGGAGGGGCCTTGACAAAACAGTCCGATCACATTCATCCTCATCCTGTTGTGGGAGGAGTCCAACTCCAAAAGCTCCTCCTCTACTGAGGAGCACTGCAGCAGCTTCCTGTTCCTGCCTGACTGCAGCTCCACCTACTTGCTGCTCAGGGATAGTGTGTGTGTGTGTGTGTTTCCTCTACCTGGTTCTCCTGGTGCACCAGGAATCCTCCAGGACGAAATAATCCACGCCGAGCTTCATCAGGTTCCTCTTGACTGTTTCTCCAGACATGCGGCTGTACATGGAGTAGACCAGCTTGGTCCTTTCCCTGCACACACAACACAACACAACACACCGTCACACTGCTGCAAACTCAAAAATAACAACCACAACACGGCTGCATTCTCCAGAGTGAACCAGGAAGTCTTGTGGCTCATATTTCTAGGATTGAGAGCAGAGCTCCTAAGGGGGCTTCATGCAGTCGGTGACCAGCAGGGGGAGCCAATGACTCCACCCACCTCAGCCCGGCGTCCTCATAGTGGGGGTGGTTGACGATGGGACGTCCAGTGGAGAGCTTCACGCTGGCCATGGTGGGCATCGCACCAGCAAACACCGAACCTACGCGCACGCACACACACACACACACACACACACACACACACACACACACACACACACACACTGTGTGAGTGCAGGGAGCAGCACTCCTCTTCCTCTCCTCCTCAGGTGTCTCCAGCCACCTGGTGGCGTCTTCTCCTGGATCCAGCCCAACAGCTCCTCCTGTGGCGGGTTGCTGAACTCTCCGATGATGCCCCACTGGCTCTGAAGGTTGGCCACGCCCTGGACCGCCATCAGCGCCAGCACGGTGGCGGCGGCCGCCTGGTGTCGGAACTTCTCGCCGATCCAGCCAAACAGCTGAGCAGCAGAGTAGCGGAAACAAAGACTCAGTCAGAGGGTCGTTGACAACGCTAAGGTCACATGACTGGCGGCGGAGAGAGGGTGGGGGAGGGGCCCACCTGTCTGGAGCAGAGCAGCGACGCCATGATGCACATGTGTGGCGTGAGGAAGAGCTTCAGACGCATGATGAGGACAGCGAGGACGGCGAAGGCCAGCAGCTGCAGACTGTGAAACACCAGCTGCACACGAACCATCAACATCAACAACACAATCAATAACTTCCAACCAGTGACTGTATGACGCAGGCAGCAATGGATGTGTGTGTTTTCTCCTCACCTCTCCTTTTCCAGCAGCGTCACACCTGAAACAACACAGCAAGTTCAACAACTCAACCTTTTTTCAACTTATTTAGATATGTATGAAATGTGTATGTAGGCATATATTTTATTTCTTTAATTCACTTTCTTTTGAATTCTTCTCTTGCACTATATATGCCACTTTAACTATGAAAATTTCCTCAAAGTGGGCTAAATAAATACAGTTTTATTCCTAGCTCAGAAAGCATCCAAAACCGAATGTAAAACAGCCACTAGGGGGCGGTGTCACAATCCACGTTGCCAGTTTTAACACTAACACTAGTTGCGCTTTCATAACGATATTTGTAAAATTTCAACAAAGCACAATTGGGATTTGCAAGTGCTTCCATTGAATGGTGTGAAGAGCCCAAGCTGTAATTCTGGTCAAATCTCGACCCTCAAGATTTACAAGAATTACGTTTGCTTTCGTTTGTTCACGTTTGTTTGCTGTCCAGAATGGTTGTTATATTTTTCTCTTTGATTACTTGTAAAAAAATATTCCGTCTCCTCCTCGCTCCAATCGTAATGGACCATTTTCACCCCGTACGCCACGTCCACTGACGTGTAAATGTGAAAACGTGCTTCCATGACACTTTTGCGATATACCTCTATATGAATTAGGGATGGGAAGATTAACCGATACGTATCGATACACGGACACGCGCAGGCACGATGCGAGTTCATCGGTAGAGCAGCCGTGAATAGATGCAATTTTGGGATTAAACCTAGATGCATCGGTTTCTACGTCTGTGCGTCGATAAAATTCGATCAATTTAATTAGTGCTCTATGTCGTAATTTGTAAATGTGATCCACCTGACTCCTCCTAGTAAGTAAGGCACCAGTTTGACACGGTGACCAGTTAAACCAGCACACCTACTGCAGATGCGCAATGCAGCATGGGTAGGGGGAGCGTCACAACAAAGTTGCATGTGATGGATTTACGAGGATGGCGGAGCCAGAGTCGGACAGGATACACACACCCGCCAATTTCAAGTTGAAAGTGTGGAAACAGTACGGTTTCTGCAAGAGGGACAACGGACAACTGGATAAAACAAATGCAATTTGTGCCGCGCTGCTGTGAAGTACAGAGGCAGCACAACTTATATTCTAACACACCTGAGAAGGCGGCATGGCGTTAACATTGTGGAGGCGTCTGCCAGTACCCCAGCCTCCCCGCTTCATGTTCGGATTCATCTCAGGCTACTGCGAGTGGTGAGCAGAGCGTGCTAACTTTTTTTTAATGCCCCACTGGCCAACAGCTCAACTCCATAAGCAATAAGGAAAGGTTTATATATTTTTCATTAAGTATATTGCACTATGCCTCATTATTGTTAATTGTGAACCAGTTGTTCACAAAAAAAAACTTTAAATTTAAATTGAAAAATACAGAATGTTTGTATTTTGGATAATAAATAATCAAACTCATTGAATTGCATAGCATCATTCCCTTGCATCGGAGTATGTTTTTTTATGTCTCTTTGCTCTTTGTCTATATTAGGATTTATGCTTCTTGTAGCACTTTGAGATTTCTTAATGTAAAGTGCAATATAAATAAAATTCATTATTATTTATTATTATCGAATCGAATCGCATTGTGTTGAATCAAACTGTGCTGAATTGCACTGCATCGTATTAGGGGGTGAATCGTATCGTATCGTAAATATACAAATCGTATTGTATCTTCAATGTATCGGATCGTTGGTAGTGTATCGAGATACGTATCGTATTGGCCCGAGACCAGAGATGCACAACCCTAATATGAATACATGTGAAAAACCAACTCATGAGAGCATTAAAAACCTTGTAACCATATTTGAGAGGTTTTTCCAATGTGAGCTGTTTCCAATAAAGTTTTTTATTGCCATATTTAGGTTTTGTGCAATTTTAAGGGTCATGGAAACGCAGCTACAGACTGTGACCGCCACAACCTGTCAGCTTTCATCCAGTGGATTCTTGTGGTACTACAGCTGCACTACAGTGCAGTGCGTGGGCGGGGCCAGCTCACCCAGCAGCAGCAGCATCGGCGCTGTCGTCCGTCTTCTCGCCCTCCCTCAGGGAGCGCACCAAGTCCTGGACAGTCTGAGGAGGAAGAGCAGAGAGCTAAGAGTGGGCGGAGCATCATGACAGCAGACATCGTGAAGGATGATGGATGGTTCATGGAGCTGAAGACTCACCTTCCCCACCACCACGGCCACCACCAGCAGGTTGACGGGAAGCAGCAGCGTTTTGAGGTACCGCACAGGTGTCTGAGGGGGCGGAGACACACCGGGGGGGGCGGGATGTGAACACGTGGAAACAGAGCAATTTAACCAGAATTTTGGTCTGCGCTCAGAAACCAGCATTGTGTGGCCCCAAACTCACCTCCAACTCGATGAAGTCGAACTCGGCGGCGCAGGTGTACATCAGCGTGTGGAAGTCCTTGTAGCTGGTGAACTTGGACTTGATGAGTCCGCTGATGTGGGCCTGAGACACATGACGGCAGTCAAGACCGTATAACAGAATGATGTCATGCCTACAGCCACCACCAAGGGCAGCGGATACACCTTCCAGACGTTCCTCCTCAATTCACCATGCTTCAAAACGCCTGCATGTGGTGACGTGTGCCTCAGGAATCAAGTCATTCACATGAATCGAAACCTAGCTTTGACTCCTGATTCAAACAAACTGGCCAATTGATTCATCTTAGACGAGTCAATTTGTTGTTTGGTCTCTGTTTTCATCAACCTAAAGCTTGACTACACTCATCTAAGAAGTGTAATAATCTGACAGGAAGTGAGGTCACATGGTCTTACATCATCGGCGGCGCCGAGGACCGTGGACAGCAGGAACTTGAGCAGGACGGTGGAGACGACCCAGGCTGAACCCTTCAGCACCTGGGGATGAGGAGGAGACACACGCTTCAGACACACGCACACACAGACGCACACACACCCCGACATCCTGAGCTGATTGGAAGATCCTAACGTACCCATGTGACCAGGCCGCGTCTAACGAGCTGAGAGAAGTGATTCCCCAGAGTGATGATCACCTGAAATGACATCATCATCAGTGGAGCAGCCCAGGTTCTGAACATTCTGAGGGATTTAAATTGATGAATTGGACTGGACCAGACTCGTCAGACTGGACCAGACTGGACCGGACTGGACCGGACTGAACTAGTCAGACTGGTTGGAACTGGATTGGACTGGACCAGGGAGCCCAGACTGGAGCAACTCACCCAGATGGAGACCAGCGAGGAGGCGTAGAAGGACGTGAGCAGCATGGAGTTACCAAACATCAGGATGAAGCAGGCGGCCAGGGTGATCTGCAGGGGGCGCCAGAGAAGAGAGAGACGTCACGTGTCATAGTTTCCACCCCACTGTGTGCTGAACTGTCAACTCTGCAGCAGCAGCAGCAGCAGCTGTACCATGTGAGTGACCAGGATGGACTGCATCTTTGCAGCGCTCAGGTAGCCCAGGATGTAGGAGGCAAACAGAGACGCCACCTGCAGGACAAACACGACAACACAACACAATTAAAGATCATCAAGTGGATGAATCGGATGAGAAGGGTACTTTCCCTGACAGCCTGAAGGGGGCGCCACACTTACCTGAGTGAGCAGCACGAACTGGGCGAACTGCCAGGGTAGCATGAAGCAGAGGTTGGACACACCCAACGCCAGCAGGGCGGCCCGGCTCGGTGCCCTGGTCCTGGGGAAGGAGACGGAGGGGTTACTGTCACCACCGCAGCAGCAGCAGCCAGGATAATCTAGATTACAGCGGGATAATCTGAGCCTAACGCTTTGAAAACCTGTGAATCCAAATCTGAATCATCCCCATTTATTAATTCCTCTCTCGGCTGGAACACATGACATTGATCCTGGAGATGTTTGGTTTTTTTTAACCTGAGTAGCAGCAGCAGGAAGAGAGGAAGTGAAGCTCCTCCAATGCAGTGGAGGCTTTTACCTCAGGATGTAGGTGAGCAGCAGCATCTGCAGCACCAGGAAGGGGTAGGCGAAGCTCTCACGGAGGGGCGGAGTCCACATCACACGAGTGCTCTGGTGGGAGAGAGAGAGAGAGAGAGAGAGAGAGAGAGAGAGAGAGAGAGAGAGAGAGAGAGAGAGAGAGAGAGAGAGAGAGAGAGAGAGAGAGAGAGAGAGAGAGAGAGAGAGAGAGAGAGAGAGAGAGAGAGAGAGAGAGAGAGAGAGAGAGAGAGAGAGAGAGAGAGAGAGAGAGAGAGAGAGAGAGAGAGAGAGAGAGAGTGAGAGAGAGACAGAGAGAGAGAGAGAGTGAGAGAGAGAGAGTGAGAGAGAGAGAGAACAGATGTCAGAGTGACTGCAGTCTGCTGGCGTGGACTCGTTGGTGAAACAGCAACTTTTCTCTCTGTCTATTAATACGTGTTGTTCAACACTGAGGCCACTTCCTTCTACAGGTGGCGCCGCCGGCTGGTTCCTTCACACCTCGACACCGAGCGTCTGTCTCGACGGGCCGCAGACAGACGGCGGCGGGCTGCTCCGACAACTTTCCCGACGTTTTTCTTTCACCTCAACTCAGAACCACTGAGAACCTCGTCAGAGCTGCAACCAACTTCCTACCACAAACTCCAGCCAGCAGATTAGTGATTTTTTTTTTTTTTTTAGGTTATTAGAGGAAGTCCCTCCCGACAAGTTTTCTAATGTGTTATCCTGCCAGAATACATTTCGTCAGCATTCAGCTTCCTCTGAGTGACTTTTTCATTTCAGCAAAGTGAGCAGTGACAAATCCAGCCGCTGTTTCTGCTGCTCTTGAAGAGTTTTGGTCCACCCTGATGGTACTTCTCACACATCGTGCTGTCGTAGCCCCAAAGCAGGGGTCATCAGGGTCACCAGGGTCACCCCCCCGCCCCCCAACCAGGTTCTCCAGGAGCACTCACCTCGCCGTGGTTGAAGAAGAAACACAGGGTGGTGATGATCCCTCCCAGTCGGCTCCCACTGCAAACACGCACGCACACACACACACACACACACACACACACACACACACACACACACAGGACAAAGAGCGTCAGATTCAGTCAGTTCCTCTGGGAACCATGGTCAGATCCTCCTCCTCCTCACCTGAGGTAGGTCCCATAGAGGAAGAAGATGCTCATCATGGCGCCGTTGAGGAGGAACACACAACTGACGTAGAAATATGCCGGGTCGCCCAGACCTGGTGTGGAGGAGGAGGAGAAGAAGGAGAAGAAGAAGCAGAGGAAGAAGAAGAAGAAGAAGAAGGTCAGAATGTTCGCCGAAATCTGGAGTCAATCAGAATCAGACTTTTGGGCTAAAGAGGCTCGGTTTACTGATCTGGAACCAACACGAGGTTGCAGTGTGCTGCTCAGAAGGGGGCGCTATAGGCACAGTGAGCTGCTGTGAGTGGGCAGAAGATGTGTGGTTGTTGTGTCGTTGCGTTGTTGTTGAATTTACATAATAAGTTATATAATATTTTAAACAGCAAGCTGTTTCCTTTCGGCTTTCACAAAAATAACTTCTGTTTAACTGGTCGACCTCTCCTAGACGTCCCCCCTCCCAGCTACTGGAGGCACGGAGCTCCTCTCTGATCCAATCAGCTCCAAGTACTGACTGTTCTCTCCTCTCCCAGAACCTGCTGCTGTGTGTGTGTTGTGTGTGTGTACACATGGCTGATTAAAGGTTCGTGGACGTACGCGCACACGCACAGTGTACGCACACACACAGGATAAAGTGACTCTGACCCCAGCGATGACCTCCAGCTCAAACATTTGCACACAGTTACAGGAAGCCAGTCGACACTTGGCCCCAGACTGTGTGTATGTGTGTGTGTGTGTGTGTGTTGCAGCTCCACGGTGACTGTTGGACCTTCGCAGCTGTCCACTGGGCTCAGCCCCTCCCCTCTGTTGATGGACCAGCAGGTCTTGGTGGGAACGCCGAAGAAGCCCATCACACCTGTATAGAGCCGGTACCAGCTGGCCAGGACCACCTGCAGGGGGCGACAACACCCAGTCAAACTCAGGACTGCAACAACCAATGAGGGTTTGAGTTTGTGTGTGTGTGTGTGTGTGTGTGTGTGAGTGTGTGTGTGTGTGTCTGTGAATGTAGCGTGTCCTGTGAAATAAGCATTTTTTTCTTTACTATTATTTACATTTATTTATTGTTCTAACATTAATTCAAGTCCATATACTTTTTTTTGTCTTTTTGTGCACTTTTGTGTTTGGCAGATGTAAAGCACAAATGAGTATGTTTTTTCTTTTCCGTTTAGTATTTTTCTTCTTCAAATGACTTGTGGAGGTCAAATTTATGGAGGTGACTTTACTTGAAGGGATGTTCAAGTACCTGTTGGTGCACTTTTCTGAAGACCTTCTGCTCTGTGAACCTTCTGCACCATCAGTTACGTTATTGAATATTTTATCATTATTATTATTATTATAATATATTTATGCTGTGTTTTTACTGGTGTTGCCCTTACTGGAACCCAAATCTCCCTGAGGAAAGTCCCTCAAGTGATCAATACAGTTTTTATCTATCTATCTATCTAAAAAGGGAAGTATTTTGTCCGATTCATTGATTATTGGGAATAATAAGACAGAATAATGGATTATTAATTCAATATTTAGCCGCGGCCCTGCCTCCAGCGTGCAGGACGGGTTCCTGACGGCACCCCACGGGAACCCGGGAGCTCACCTCGGGGTAGAGGTTGAACCTCTGCAGCGTGTTGATGACCAGCGGGTGCTCCGTCAGCCGGTCGTTCATGATGGCGTGCAGGCCCTGCAGGAAGGACGGCGCCTCGATCACCGTCTTGTAGTAGGAGTAGTAGAGGCCCTGAGGAGACCAGAGAGAGGACCACCACGTTCAGCAGCCAGCCAGCAGCAGCAGGTGGCGCCGGCGAGTCACTACGGCGAGTTACCTGTCATCACACCGCCAGGACAGTCTCGCTGATAAACTCCCAGGTGAGGAAGCGCAGGGAAATTAGCTTTTTTCCATTTTATTTTATTAATCAATGTTTCAGTCTAAAAGTCAGCCCACGGTGATGTCACAAAGGGACTCACTGATACCTCTCCCAAATCAGGGACCAAACACGCCCCCAGCCAGTTGTTGGCTCTGCCCTGTGGGACTTCCCCACCAACAAATGTGAAAGATTCAGGGTCCAGCATTAGTTTTAGCAGAAGGCTGCAAACAGAGGGCTAACTAATTATTATTATTATTATTATTATTATCATATTATTATTATTATTATTGTCATTATTATTATTATTATTATTATTATTACTATTTTTACTGCTTCCTGGAGCTCCTATGGGAGGCTGCTGTCAATCCTAATGGTTTGAGGCTGAATGAAGGTCTGCCCCGCAGCAGAAGCTTCAGGCAAAACAAACAGTGAGCAGGAGACTTTGGACCTGCAGAAGGTTCAGAAGGTTTCACCAACAAAAAATACAGTCAGCAAACACACAAAACATGGTGTGATCATCAACAGGAAGTGGCTTTTAACACGCGAAAAGAGCCCCAGAGCAGCAGCAGCCTGAGATGATATCTATTCTGAGAAGAACCTCCTGATGTTACCATCTCAGTGCGGAAGGCCATCTCCTTCTCCAGGCTGGACAGGTGCGAGAAGTGTCGGTCATTCTCAAACAGCAGGCTCAGGTGCTGCCTGGGGGGTCACAGGGAGGGTCACAGGGGGGAGGGATGGGGGGGGGGTGGAGAGCCATGAGTCAGGACTCCTCAGGTGAGGGACGAGGCTCGGTGGGAGAAGCTCTTCAGAAGGGACTCACCAGTGGAGGAAGGCAGCTGCAGCAGCTGTGGAGGAACCAGGGCAGAGAGTTCAGTGACAACAAACATGCTGCATCATCAAGATGACCTCATTCAGGGAAAAAGAATGAAGAACACATTTAAACCGACAGCCAGGTGACGTCGTGTCACGCTGGCTTGATTTCAGCTAGCAGCGGCGGCTAGCAGCGGCAGCTAACTGCGGTTAGCTGGAGGATGGAGGATGGATGGATGGATGGAGGAGTTCAGTTAGCAGGTCTGCTAACGCTGCTGCCATCATCATCATCATCATCATCATCATCATCATCATCATCATCATCACACACATCATCACACACTCACACACACACACACACACACACACACACACACGGTGGTTAGCAGCTAGCAGGCTAGTGGAGCTAGCTCACCCAGGATGACGGTCAGTGTCTGACCGGCGGTTCCGGTCCCACTCAGCCCGGACTTGTGCCTCGCTCCCGGAAGTCCGTTGGAATGGGAGCCGCCGCCGCCGCCTCTGCCGTCGCGCCGCGCTGCGCTCCTGCCGTAGTGCTGCTGCTGCTGCTGCTGCTGGTTCTGGTGGTGCTGGTGGGCGGGAGGCTCCAGCGGGCTGCGTTCTCGGTCAGCGCGGGTCGCCGGAGCCTTAGCCGCGTTCTGCCTCCTGCTCTTGGCCACCATGTCGGCGGAGGAGGGTGAGGAGGCTGGAGGGAGGCTCGGCTCGGGGGCTCGGCTCCTGTCTGCTCCTCAGCTCCGGTCCGCTCTGCTCTGGTCTGCCTGCTCTGCTCTGCTCTGCCCGCCCCGGAGTCCGGACCACCGGAGCGCTGCTGCCTCCGCTCGCTGTCCGCCACCAAACCAAACCAAACCAAACCCCCCACACACGCGCGCGCGCGCGCACACACACACACACACACACACACACACACACACACACACACACACACACACACACACACACACACACACACACACACACACACACACACGGGTCGAAATGTTGGCAGGTGGCGCCCTCTGCCGAGCACCTGGCGAGTTTCATGTTATTAAACAAAATGAGATTCTCCAAATCAAAATCTGCCTGACAAGACTTGAAATATGATGATGCCATCTTCATGTTTGGGTGTCCTGCTGCTTGTCTGCACTTTATGTTTAGAAATTGAAATTTCCAATTAAGATTTTTTTAGGGAAAAGGCAAAAAAAAAAGAAAAAGAAAGAAGCATTGATTTCTGAAGCAGTGAATCACACGTCAGCAGCCCAGTGCTCTACGATGAGTGAACCAGGGATTGTTTTCCCTATTGGGATAGTACAGTGTTTCTCAAAGTGGGTGGGGCGCGAAACACCGGGCGGGAGGGAGACGGGGCGCCCGGGGGATCTAATGTTTTCACGTCGGAACTTTTCCCACGGCGGAACAATTAACAAAAAGTGTTCAGTAGGTTGTAGCTAAGAATAACGCTGCTCAGGTACACAGGATGGACAAATAATTGACAGGGACGAAAAGAAGAATTCAGGAGTCCGGCGGTGGCCAGTGTTCTTTGTTGTTGGCCACTTTTGGCTGTAGAATCGTTCCGCGAGTAGCTGCGGAACGATGGTGTCGGTCACGCCAGACTTGAAGCGGGCCGGCCCCCCGCCGCGCAGCAATCGTTTCGGCGTCTGGTCTATTTTCTTTCTAATGCGAGCGAAAAAGCCAGCGGACAATGAACAGTTTTCGAGCACTGATAGAACGTAATCTATGGGCTGAAATATGTGCCACCAGAAACTGAATTTGAATCATTTATATTTTAATTTGAATAGCTAAATGCGAATAATTGAATTAAAATTTTGAATTTGAATCACATCATTTGAAATTGTATTGTTAAATTTGAATCATTGCATTGAAAAACTGTATTTGAATAGTACAATTTGAAATTGAAATTCAATAAAAAAAATTGATTGTCACTGAAAATCCAACTGTCTAGACATCTTCACATTCAGTTCTCAAATTTCAAGTTCAGTTCTTAAAATTCAAATTCGCTCCAGATCCACTCAACCCCTCCCAACACACGCACCCCCACTACCCCTCCCAACACACTCAGCCCCTCCCCCCACCAACCCCCACAATCCCCCGCCCAGCCCCTCCCCTTCATATTTCCAAATGTCAAAGGTCAAGTCAGAAATCAGTTTTGGACTGAAAGTATATCCTAAATATTATGAAGGAGTATTCGTGTTTAAAAAGCAATGTTCAGGATTTGATTTCACAAAGACTGATTTGCTATTTGTTTATTCTTACAAAATAAATGATTTCATAAATGAAGAGAAAAGTGAAATGAATGTTCATGATAAAAACAAAAGAATGTTGGTTTTGATATCACAAAAAGTGGTGTGCGAAAGGTAAAACGTTATTTGCACATTTATGTTGTTTCAGTGAATTTGAAAAAAACTATTTTGTCACCATTTTGGCTTTTGAGGAGGAGGGGGAGGGGGGCATGAAAAATTTTCTTCCTTCAATGGTGGGGTGTGACAGAGAAAGTTTGAGAACCACTGCCCTAATGCCATGCAAGTCTATGGGGTCAAAAGTTAGCTTTGTCCTAGAGACATGGGGCCACTTGCAGGTTCATCAATGGTGGGGCTTCTTAGCCCATGAGAACCCCGAAACCCTAACCCTAATTCCAGAGTAACCCTAACCCTAACCCTAAAGCCATCGCTAACCCTAATGCCATGCAAGTCTATGGGGTCAAAAGTCAACTTTGTCCTAGAGACATGGGGTCACTTGCAGGTTCATCTGGATCCCTCAAGACACAGCCACGTCAAATTTGGGGCTTCTAGCAAGGTGGGGCGTGACAGAGAAAGTTTGAGAACCACTGGGATAGTAGCTCAAGCGGGCTAAAACAGTCTTTCCTGTCATGACCACTAGATGTCACTACAGTATCAAACTCCAACCCACATCCTCTGCAGTACTGACACTATTTTTTTTCTATTCGTCCTTGTTGTGCGGCAGTTGAACATTTTTATTTATTTATTTTATTTTTTTGGGCCAAAAATATCAGATGAATAATTTGAATCTCAGGTTTCTGGTGAGCCTCTCTGGAGAACTTCTGAAGCTCCTATGGAGAACCTCAGGTGAACCTCTGGTGAGCCGGAGGCTCTGGTTCAGTCGTTCGGTTCAGGACTGTCTGTCAGACTGGCTGCTGCACAGAAACAATCAACAATCATCTTCAAACCCCGGAAATCCTACACATGTTTCAGCTTGAGAAAGAAAAATTTGCATCCTTTTAAAGTCATTCAACACCTTCCACAGAAAAAAACAACAGCAAAAAGAAAATTCAAAAGCAATTTTAAATACAGACTAACTTCTTCTTGTTTTGTTTATTCTAAATTAATTCAATTAACTATAAAGAAACTGGTTTTGTAATAGTCTGACCTCTCTTTGTGCACGCGTGCCGGTGTGTGTGTGTGTGTGTGTGTGTGTGTGTTTGTTTGTGTGTGTGTGTCGTTAGTGGACATGTGTGGTGTGTGACATGTTCATCACGCAGCAGGAACACATGCCGTCAATGGTCGCTCCTTGTTTGACTATCAGTTATCTCTGCATTAGGCCCATTAGTATTCCTCTGAAAGACGATTCAATTAGCGCCCCCCCAGGGGACCCTGGGGGTCACAACACCACATCAGTCAGTCAGGCCTCCACAGCAGCACCGCCTGCTGCAAACCCTTTTTGGATAAATGTGTTGTTAAGTTTGGCAGATTTTTTTCCAAATTTTCCTGTATTTATTCAACGAGGAGGACACTCACTAGCTGAGTTTCCATCACCCCTAGAATTGTGCAAAACCTAAATATGGCAATAAAAACTGGTGATGGAAACAGCTCAACTTGGAAAAACCTCTCAAATATGCCTGAAAGGTTTTGACTCTCTCATGAGGTTTTTTACGCGTATCTATTTAGAGGTATATCGCAAAAGCGTCATGGAAACATTTTTTTCGCATTGACACCTCAGTGATTTTTGCGAAAAACTGTCATGGAAATGCAGCTTTCGACTCCATGTGTGTGTGTGAGTGTGTGTTAGCAGTGTGACCTTCACGGCCAAGATCAGCCTTTACAGCCACCACTAACTTGCAGGTCGCTGCCATTGGTGACACCTGCTGGAGGCAGACAGAATGGCGCCCAACCACATCCCGCCACCGTCACCCCCCTCCCGGCCTCCCCGCAGGGCCTCGTGCTAATCCTGCTAACACAGCTGGCGGGATTAGCAACGCACCTTGACCTCCAGCGTTTGAGGGCCTCACCTAGTGGGACAGCTGGGTTACCTGCTGCAGGGCATGATGGGAAACACACACACACACACACAGAGCTGCTGTGACAGGAAACACAGCCTTATTATCACACATCAGCGAGTTGCTGCTGTTTGTTATTAAATGCGATTAGCTCAGACGTTGCTAACATTACTGCGAGCTAACCATGGGGAAAAGACTCAAAGTGGGCGGGGCTGGCTGCTGTGTCATGTGATCATTTTTATGCACTCAGTGTTACCAAAACAGGTATCTTGTGTGACCTTCTGCTGCCAGGATTTATTTTTTTCAGAGAGGAAAAGAAGAAAGTGAGGAGCGGCGGCGGCGGCAGCGGCGGGTTGAGAAAGGGGACGTGATTGGCTTAAGCTGGTGCAGAAAGATTGTTTCCTTTGGCGCTCATGCTGCCACTTCCTGCCCTGTGATCATCTCTTCCGTGTGATTAGGCCCATGTGCAGAACATGCAGTCATGTGACGGCGCAGCGCAAATGAAGCGCAGCGGTGGCGGCGGCGGCGGCGGGGGCGGCGCTGGTCACACTGAGGATTAGCTGCTGCTGCTGCTGGGGCAGCGCAGGAAGACCTGCAGGTGTGCAGCTGCAGTGTGTTGGCACGATTAGCACAGTTAGCACCGTTAGCCGTCAGCTTCCTGCTGAAAGTCACAAATATATTCACACAGTGTCCAATCATGAGTAGCAGAGCAGAGCAGGATGCTAACGTAATTAGCCCCAATCAGTGACCTCTGCTTTAGAGCCCACACAATGGCGCACACTCACACACCCTCACTCAGACATACACACACACAGCTGGGGCCTGGTGGCTAATGGAGGCAGCCACAGCGTTGTGGCACCATCTGCTGAAGCACATGACGAGTTCTTTTTGTCAACATGCTGATTTGTGTCGCAGCCAGACGGTCGTGTGTCACTCTGGAGTCAGCGGGTTGTTGTGTGTCACTCAACAACCCCCTGAAAAACAAACAAACAAAAAAAAGAACAGTTGGTGTTCACAGGTGTTAACTTTCAACTTTCAGTCTTCAATGCATCGACTTTTACCGTCGACTGAATCACATCCAGAGGCGTCTCGGAACGCTTTGCACCATCCACGATAAAGTGAATTCTTCTCTCTGTGTCAGACTGACAAAAAACACCTCTGCAGGCGGCGCTGGAGTCAAGATGGACGCTGGTGGAAGCTGCAGAGAAACTCACTCACTCACACTGATGTTTGTTCCAGTGACCTGCAGCCGCACTGAAGGAGCTCCGTCCTGTTGACTTCCTGTCCAGCCGGCCCACGTGTTTCTGCGTGTGTGTGTGTGTGTGTGTGTGTGTGTGCCCCGCCCACTCATTACCACCACAGCGGCTCCTGGCTAATCCTCAGGCTAATCCTCTGCTGCAGACGAACCCGATCGAGTATCGAGGAAGCAACCTGGAAAAGCCAATTGTTTTAATTAAGGCTGAGAGTCTCAGATTGTTTGGACACTCAGTGTGTGTGTGTGTGTGTGTGTGTGTGTGTGTGTGTGTGTGTGCAGGTAGATGTGTGTGTGTGTGTGTGTGTGTGTGTGTCTGCACACACCCACACACCAGACCCTGGGCTCCTCTGTCATTTGTCAACACCCTGATGGTTTAATCTTTGCTGCCTGTGAGCATTAAAAGATTAGCGGCGTTCTGCATGGCTGCATGCGGCCGCATGAGGAGCTGCTCCACTTCATTCTCAGGAGGAGGTGAGACGGAGGCCGAGCGAGGGGAGGGGTGGGGAGGGGTGGGGGATCACGGGTGAGGGAAAACTGAACCCAGTTCACCCACTTTCAGCCCCGCTCATGGCAACACAACGTTGATTCATCGCAACTCCCAGTGGCAGTTGTGTGTCACTGCGAGTTGCTCCGCCCACTGAAATGTTATCCATCCAAAAATACCTGAGTATTTTGATTCTTTCCAAAATGATGAGACCTAAATGTAAAGATGTGTGTGCCTTTTTTTTAGAGCTAATATTAGCAACACTCAAGTGATGAGACTTTGAAAAAGTTTGCAACTACTGTCCCATCAGCACCATACAACAGTAGCTGCGTTTCCATGACAGTTTTTCGCAAAGTAAAAGCAATATTTATAAAATTTCGACAAAGTACAAATGAGATTTGCAGGTGTTGAAGCGCATCAGCTGTAATTCTGGTCAAATCTCGTCCCGCAAGATTTACGAGAATTAAGTTTGCTTTTGTTTGTTTGCTGCCAAGAATGGTTGTATTGTTCTCTTTGCATGATCACTTGTCAAACGTATTCCGTCTCCTCCTCCGTTTGATGACTGACTGACTGTTAATATCATTTCTTCAAGTTTCAGTGGGCCAGATTAAAAAAGCTCAACGGGCTGCCTATGGTTCCCGGGCCATAGTTTGCCCACGCCTGTGCTAAACGGTTGCATCTGCTTGATGCAGCAACAGTGTCAGTGTGCTGGACTAACGAGGTGTTAATGAAGCAGCTTGAAGTTGTTGTGAAGGTGCAGTGCTTTCTCCCCCAGGGTGTTCAGGTACTGAGGCGAGCTCTAATTGGTTCTTTCAGCGCCTCAGCTGGCCGCCGCCGCCGCCATCGCTGCCATCTTTCAGCAGGCCGGACGCCCCGCTAGCGCCGCCCCGCTGGCCGCTCCAGCCCTCAATTAGCAGTTTATTATTGCAGGGGCCCCTGGGCGCGGGGCCCTCGGCCAGTGACACCTTTCAGCAGCTTCTCCGTCGTCTGTGTGAGTTTGTGAGTCAGAATGTTGTTGAACTGAGTCGAATTAAACTATAAAGTTCAAAAGTTATCTTTTTTTATGTCAGAGAGAAACAATGAAGTCTCCCTGTTAGCTAACAATGCTAAGAATGCTAGGTGGCAGCCAGCTAACTGTTTGACTTGTCGCCGTTTCTCTGCGGCAAGCGCTTGTTTTGTTGCATTTCCCTCAGTTTAAATGTGTTGCTCCACATTCCTGCCGAGTGACCTGAGCTGCTCACACACCTCCTCTTGTGTGTGTATGTGTATATGTGTGTATGTTTTACCAGGTTAACACACACACACACACACACACACACACACACACATCTGACAAATTGTGGGTTTCTCTCTCCTGTTTTTTGTCTCTTTTTGCATTATCAGAAATGCACTGGCACACACACACACACACGCACACAGACACTTACGCATGCACAAGCGCGCGCACACACACACACACACACACACACTGCTGCCAATGCGCTGGCCGCTGGTTAGATATTGTTAGGATTCCATTTGCCATTTACATTTTCCCTGCTTGACATAATTGAGGAATGGATGCTCTTATGAAAATTAAACTGCCGGCTGCCGCCGCCGGGTTACTGTAACCCTGTTAAAATGTAATGAGATTCTTTATGCGTCGTCCGCTGTGATTTCTCTTTATTCAATAGAATATCAGTATGACTAATTCCCCCGGTCCAAATGTGGACAGGGGGGGGGCGCAGCATTATTGATAGGCCGCTGCATAAGTGCTCTCTGTTGGCCCCCTCTAATGGCCTAATAATGCATTACGGTGGCGCGGCGTGGCCTGTGGCGGCGGTGCTTATTGTCCTTATTGGAGACACCTGGACCAACCATTCATCAAGGTTCCATCAGCAGCCACGCCCTCATTAGCCTGTCACTAAACATCTCGGCGGTGGGTTAGCAGGGCCGGAGAGCCGGGTGGGTGGGGGTCGGGGTGCGAGAGCTCAACCCCCCCACCCTCACCCAACCAACCAACCAACCAAGCTCCACCAGAAAATCCAGGACTGGAAGCCCAGCTGCCGTCTCCTCACCGAGACCGTTCTCGGAACCAGCTGTGGGTGGAGCTTCAGCAGGCTGGAGGAGAAGTGGGCGTGGCTGAGTGGGTGAGTGGGGGGTGTTATTGGGGAGGAGGGTTTTATTTGTTTTGACTGATGGTGGGACGAGTTAAGGAAGAGCGAGGAGGAGAGAGAGAGAGAGAGAGAGAGATGATGAAGATCATCGACTGGCAGCTTAAAGAGCAACTTGACGAATCATCGCACTCATATTAACACACACACACACACACACACACACACACACACCCACACAGCCTCCAGTGTGTTCAACACGTGTCTAAATTTCAATTTGTCTCTATTGGTCGTCAGTGATCAGTCATGGTGATCTGTTGTCTTTGTAACCATGGAAACACTTTTGAACAATTTAGAATTCTTGAAACAAACATTTGCGAGTCTGTGAGTGAGAAAATATTACAGTGGAAACTCTGTAAAGTCTTTGTCTCAGAGATAATTCATCTCAGTGCCGCCGCCGCCGCCAAACCGGGACGTTTAATGAATAAATTAAAGCAGGTTTGTGAGAATAAGTGGCGCCTGGCGTCTAATGTGGCCCCGCCTTCAGGGGAAACTGCGACAAATGGAGCAGACGAGATAAAGTTGGGCAATTTAATTTAGATTAAGAGGAAGAAGAAGAAGAAGAAGAAGAAGAAGAAGAAGAAGAAGAAGAAGAAGAAGCATATTGGTCGGCAGCCTGAAAGAAGAAACTGAAATTAACGTAGCGTGCTCACACACACACACACCAAACACACACACACACACATGAATGGCCTGCCTGTCCTGACTTGATGAATCAGCTGGATGGTTGTGGAGCTCCGTCGTGGTTGCAGGAAACAAAGTGGCTCTCAGAGGTGGTTGGTGGTGGAAGTGGTGGAGGTGGGCGGGGCCCAGCGGGGCCCAGCGTGTCTGTCAGCGAGCCTCGGGGCCCCTGGAACTTCGGGGCCCCTGGAACCAAACACAAACAGACGACGAACACAGGCATCGACAGAAAACTGCATCAAAGTGGACGCAAGAAAAAACACACAGCAGAACATTTAGTTTCAGCCAGAGAACTGAATTTTTTAATGAATCCAAAGATGATGAAAAAGTGTCCAATCATGAGTGATCAGCAGATCACTTGACTCATTCACTTCCCCTCATCTGATTTCATTATACACTGGCTCTTGATTAAAATCCAACATTTCAATAAAGACATTCAATTTTCTGTATGAAAAAAGTGGATTCTTTTTTTTTAGTTTACATCATTGGTGAAAAAGTAAATCACATAATAATAATAATAATAATAATAATAATAATAATAATAATAATAATAATAATAATAATAATAATATCTTATTATTATTAATAAGATCTTGAAAATTTAGTCTGCATTTGTGGAAGTTTTCACTGTTTTAGTCACACTTTACCTTCGCTGTGAGCACTGGGTTGTCATTCCGCAGCTGACCTGTAGGGGGAGCATGAGAAGCATCCTGACCTTCTAAAGAACACAGTGGCTTCCTGCCGCTGCAGGACGAACCAACACCTTCCCCCAACACAACTTCCTCACAGGTCACAGAGAAAAAAACACTCAGGTTCTTCCTCCCCTGTGTCTTAGACTTTAACAAGAAGAAAAATATTCAAGATTTCAGGGTGGAAGTTCCTGCAGTTTGAAGATTTCCAGCCGTCTCAGACCTTCGTCTGCAGCTTTGGACTGAGTTTGGCAGCAGCAACAGCAGCAGCAGCAGCAGCAGCAGCAGCGGCAGCAGCAGCAGCAGCAGCAGCAGCTGGCAGAGTGGCAGCGGGCTGCTGAAACCTTCTCGACAGCGTTGGTCATCTCGGGGCTCCGACAACTTCTGAATGACTAAAATGATTGGATTATGTTGAGGCTAATGAGCAGCGGCGGCCTTAACATCCGTCTGCACGGTTTTCACTGCTTCTGACCCTGATTCAACTTCCTGTCAGCAGCCAGGGAGTGGACCGCAGGAGGAGGAGGAGGAGAGGAGGAGAGGAGGAAGAGGAGGAGGAGGGGGAGGAAGAGGAGGAAGACGAGGAAGATAAGGAGGGGAAGAAGAGGAGGAGGGGGAGGGAGGGGAGGAAGACAAGGAGGAGGTGGAGGAAGAAGATGAGGAGGAAGAGGAGGAGGAGGAGGAGGAAGATGAGGAAGAGGCGGAGGAGGTAAAGGAGGAGGAGGGGGAGGGAGGGGTGGGAGACAAGGTGGAGGTGGAGGAGGAAGAGTAGGAGGAGGAGAAGTGGAAAGAAGATGAGGAGGGAGAGGAGGAGGAGGAGGGGTTGTCGGGGGGAGAAAGAAGAGGTAGAGGAGCAGGAGAAGGGGGAGGACAAAGAGGAGGAAGAAGAAGAAGAAGAGGAGGAGGAGGAAGAAGAAACAGCAACAAAAACATCAACATTCCTCCAGCTGTCACTCAGGTCAAGAGGTCAAAGGTCAGTAAACACACTCTCTTGTGGAGAATCTTGAAAATGTATCAAAAGAAATGAGGCACAAGAAGAGAAGAAAAGCCCCCTGGTGGCCAGCTGCAGCATTCCTCCTAAGTCCCGCCCCTTCCTGTCAACACGCCGACCACATCCCAAAACACACTTTCCGACGTGTTTGTCATTTTGTTGTCACCACTCGGAGCTTTTCAACGGCACATGAGGACAGGGGGCGGGACTTCATGATTGACAGACAAGGCCTGCATCCATTGACGGGAAGGAAAAACGTCTGCTTTGATTGGCCATGAGGACACAGCGCCGCCTCTGATTGGACCACAATCAGTCTCCAACACCTGAAACCAGCTCACTTCCTGTTTCCTGCATCACTTCCTGTTGATGTTCCTGCCTGCCCTGATCAGGGGTCCATGACGTCACTGCGGACCATATGGAGACATGAGGTGAGGGTGTGATTGACAGGCTGTTAGCAGTGTTGGCTGGTGAACAAAGCCACAGAGTGACGGGCAGCTGCCGTGGCCCCGCCCCCTCGCACCAACAGAGCAATTAGGGTGAAAGAAAAGAAGGAATGAGTTTAGAGACGCGCTGCTATTGTCGGGGCTGAAGAGGGGCATGCTGGGAGCTGGCGAGGGGGCGGGGCTGATTAGATCTCAGCGTGTTCTCCATGTTCCATTGTGTGTGTGTGTGTGTGTGTGTGTGTGTGTGTTGCATTAGCTCCAATCAGAGAACGTCACTTGTGTCATTAGTGTCCTGAGACCTCTGAGGTCTAAATTCATCAGGAACTACTAATAAATAACATAAAGGATGTTTTATTTTTTAAAGATTTTTCAGTAAGAATTCCAATATTAACATTTTTCTAAATTGAAATCATCACAAATGAACATTTCTGATATTCTACAAGGAGTCTGGTCCACCTTTTTGAAGAAAACATTCTTATCAACATGAGAATCATCCTAGAGAGGTGCGACACAAATGAACTGTCTGTATTTTATTTTGTTTTATTTTATTTTATTGTTCATGTTACAACTTTTGATTTTTGAGTGAAATGCTGTCCTTTAACACCAAAACATATATATACATATATATATATATATATATATATATATATGTGTGTGTGTGTGTGTGTGTGTGTGTGTGTGTGTTTATATATATATATATATATATATATATATATATATATATATATATATAATATATTATAATATATATATTTATTATATAACCTGGGAATACTATTCAGTCATCCTTATATTTGACTTTTTTTGGTTAACCAAGAAAATACAATATTCACACTGCATGTTTTTTTGATGATGAATTTCCTTAAATGGTGATTTTAAAAAAAGCACTTAAGAAATGAATGTTTAAGAACAGCAATACCAATGTTTTTGTCTTTCTCACGCAGAATTATGAGACAAAACGTCTGAAAATCAGGAATCTCTCCATCAACCATGTGGACAAAAAAAGAAGAAAAGAAGAAGAAGAGGAGGAGGAGGAGGAGGAGGAAGGGGGAAGAAGAGAAAAGGTTTCAGCGCTTCCAGCGAGGCTCCGCCCCCTCGCCGCTGCCCTCTAATCACATTAGCCCACAGAACTTTTACTTATGGCTAATGGAATTCGCTTAAAATTGAACCGGCGGGGTGGAAGCAGATTTGCATTGATCCAGATATGTATAGAGCCAAAGTCAGTCTATCTATCCTGGGAGCCAATTACAGGCCGCGAAGCCTATAGAGCCAGACTGTATCATCCTATGTTCACGATCAATAGTGGCTGCAACGCACGTAAGCCACTGCCCGCACACACTGCCACCGCCAGCGGTTCCCGAGGCTGGCTGCAAACACCGTGCAAATGCCACCGGACCAGACAAATCGTCTTCCAGAATTCAGAATCATAAAAATGATGTTTTAATCAAACACAACTGTCCAATAAAATACGTGGAATAATTATGCGTGATGGTCACAATGCTGTAGAGCCGAAGAGGGAGAACTGTTGACTGCAGGATCACAGTGGCTTGTAAAATGTGCCAGAGGGGGGTAGCGGAGCAGCAGCAGATGGATGGAGTGTTTTGGTGAGCCACCTCATAGGAGGAAACAATCCATCATGGGATATGTAGAAAACATGTTGCTTTAATGTCAATGGAAAATGAAGCAAAGGAAAGTTGCAACTAAATCAGTGTCTTTGAAGTCCCACCAGGCTTAGCACGCTGCTAAATCAGAAGTTCAGTATAAAATGTGCTAGTTTCTAGCTTTAGCCAGTGTTAGCGTTAGCTCAACGCGGCGGCAAACTAACTGACAGATAAATTCAATCCAGAACTTGATGAACAGAAGGGGGCGTTATCTTCAGAACAGCCAAATCAAAATCCAGAAGGACTTTCAGCCGTTTTTAAAAGCTCCTAAAACTTATTTTAATCAGCTACAAACATTAGCAGCAATGCACAACAACACAACATATGCCCTCAGGATTCCAAACCTGGCTTCTTCAGGTCAAACTTTGTTTTTACTCTTTCAGCCGTGACTTTAGCGTGCTAGCATGCTAGCGTTGAGATGGACATGTAGGTGGAGGAGGAGGTGGAGGTGGAGGTGTAGGTGGAGGTGGAGATGGAGATGGAGATAGAAGTGGAGGTGGAGGTGGAGATGGAAATAGAAGTGGAGGTGGAGGTGGAGATGGAGATAGAAGTGGAGATGGAGGTGGAGGTGGAGGTGGAGATGGAGATAGAAGTGGAGATGGAGGTGGAGGTGGAGATGGAGATGGGGATAGAAGTGGAGGTGGAGGTGGAGATGAAGATAGAAGTGGAGATGGAGGTGGAGGTGGAGATGGAGATAGAAGTGGAGATGGAGGTGGAGGTGGAGATGGAGATAGAAGTGGAGATGGAGGTGGAGATGGAGATAGAAGTGGAGATGGAGATAGAAGTGGAGATGGAGGTGGAGATGGAGATGGAGATAGAAGTGGAGGTGGAGGTGGAGATGAAGATAGAAGTGGAGATGGAGGTGGGGGTGGAGGTGGAGATGGAGATAGAAGTGGAGATGGAGGTGGAGGTGGAAGTGGAGATGGAGGATGGAGGCGGGGCTACTGTGATCCCAGTGGTTTTCTTCTCCCTCATTGGTCAGCTGAGGATGATGATTCCTGCTGGCATCAATCTCATCCATATTCACCCCCCTTACACACACACACACACACACACACACCCCGAGAATGTGCTAAATGACCTCACACACACACGCCACAGTGACCTCAGTGATGAGCGCCATCCTGCCAGCACACACACACACACAGTCGTCAGCATCATCAGGGCTGCTGGCGGCGGCAGTGACATTGGCGAATGTGATGACTAAGACAGTGCAGCTATGAGATTAGCGGCTGATGGTTGGAGCGGAGCTGCACACCAGATGGCGCCCTGAGAAGATCATCACCGCACTATTGCTTTGATAGCAGCCGTCTGATCCAATTAGCAGCTCTCACAGTCAAACACCGCCAGAACTGTGCACACGGTGCTGCGTCGCAGAAAAAAAAAATTCCCAGCCGTTTTCACAGTTGGATGCAAAAATATTTGAACAAAAAAATGTTTTCTTTTCTTCCAACATCTGCTGGATTTGTTTCACACGACCATCTAGTAGAACAGCCCAGTGCAAAACATTGGTTCAATACTTGAAGGTGATTGGATGGAGGAAGTGTTCATTCCAGTGACATGATCATTAACCAACCAAGCAGACTTTGAGACAGCAGCGTCCTCTGACGCTTCCTGCTGTTCTTCTTCTTCTTCTTCTTCTTCTTCTTCTTCTTCTTCTTCTTCTTCTTTCAGAGGTGATGGAGGCGGCGCAGCAACAATGCATGTCTTTGGGGCAACTACTGAGTCTCCACCGTCTCATTGAGTCACTTTGGCTTCTTGTCGTCCTACCTGGAGCTGCAGGTGTGTTGGTCGGGAGAATCAGCTGAGCCACTTCCTGGTCCATCCTTCCTCTGGAGGTCAGAGCTGCTGAATGCCCCCCCTTCATCCTCCAGTTTAATCCTGTTTGTCCCCCGTTCACCAGGGGCCCCCCCTCCACACACCCCTCAGCCAGGACAACTTCTATCACTTACAAATTACAGCCTCCGTAACGCTGTTACCCCGCCTGGCTCTGCTTCCCAGGCCCGACCAAGGTCAAACCACAGCGGCCCAGGTCGCATCACACACACCCAAACAGTAGCAGAAGAAGAAGAAGAAGAAGAAGCAGCAGGGCTTCACTCTCCTGACTGCAGTTTAATGTTGAACCTCATGGGCTCACGATTACCAATAATTATGTGTGTTAAAAGGTCAAAGGTCGTCCCGAATATTGATGGTCAGACAGGAACAAGGGAAGAGAACACAGGGGCACGATGGGAAGCCTAGGCTCTGTCATGACCCAAGATGACCGCAGCCAATAGGAAGCCTGAGGCCGTTAGCAACCGGCTCCAGCGGAAGAGGAGGAATCTGATTGGTCCGTTTTGCGTTGAAGGTTGTTTTTTTCTTTGCAAAAAAAAAGAAAAGTTTGTCACCTGACCCCCACAATATGGCCTGCACTGGTCAGCCTGGTTAGTGGTGTCCTGCAGAGTGTCCAGGGCCACAGGTGAGCCTCCTAGCGCCCCCTACTGGCTGTCCTTCTGTCACAGCCGCTCTGTGAGTCTATGTGGGCCTCCTGCTGCTCCCTCTGCCCCGTGCTTCTGATCTTGGCGCCTCATTGGTGGTTTTCTGAGCAGCAGCAGCAGCAGACATAAACTCACACATCGCACAATACTCAGTTTGTTTTTTTTCAACATAAATACTTAAACAAAATTCATTTGTATTCATTTCTACAATGTGGTCAGTGACAGAAACACACACACACACCCACACACACACACACAAACACCCGGCCTCCTTGTGACTCCTCCTCCAATGGCCTTGGAGGCCACAAGCAGAGTAAGTAGCAAGCTAATTAGCTAATAACCTGCTAATCATATTTGCGGTGGCGGTGAGTTCAGTCGCTACAGCAGCAGCAGCAGCAGCAGCAGCAGCAGCAGCAGCAGCAGCAGCAGCAGCAGCAGCAGCAGCGAGTTGTCGTTACCAGATGCACCTTCACTGCTTCACAGGCCTGCTGGCCTCATGCAGAACGTCCCGTCTGCTTTCTGGGGACGCGCACACACACACGCACGCACACACGCATGCGCACACACACACACACACACACACACACACACACACACACACACACAATGGCAGTAGGAGTCCACAGCTCTCCTCGCCTCCCCAATTAGGCCTCTAATTTGGCTAATGGAGCATTAATGGAGAAAGAGGCTGCTGAAGACCCGAGCTCAGCACAATGTCCTCCAAACACACACACACACACACACACACACACACACACACACAAACTCAGTGCAACACAAACAGACACACACACACACAAAGATTAGATTTCACTAACAATAGTATCAGAATGTCCCTCGCTGAGACACACACTCACTGACAGGCCCCGCATCTTTAAAGCAGACTCATGCACACACACACACACACACACACACACACACACACACACACACACTCACATTGCTTCTGTCAGTCACTTGCATTTATTTCTTTATTTCTTTTGATTTGAAATGATTCTTGTTGTGATAATATGAATTTATTTTCCCTTTTCTTTGTGGAGGAGTGTTTTCCCTCAGCACCTGAACAAGCTCCAGGTTCTCACACTGGAGATGTTGAGATGCTGAGAGTCTCAGCTGCTTCCAACAGCTCCACCAGGAAAATGGCCCCAAAACTCTCAAGCAAAATGTTATAATGGTTGAAAAACTGCTCTCAGAAAGTGTTTTATGTAACCACATCTGACACACACACACACACACACACACACACACACACACACACACACACACACACACACAGACTCATTAAAGGATGTGGAACAGCATGGGAACGACCACGGCGCTGCTGAGAGGCAGAGCAGCACGGCGCCATCACCCTGTGCCTTATCACACACACACACACGCACACACGCACACACGCACACACACTTCTTGTGTACAGACATCTAGTGTGTATGACCACAACCTCCCACTATGATGTAAACATGTTGCGAGGCTCCAAATCTCACCAGAAAAAACATTCAAATCCAGACTTTCCTCTGAGACACACACACACACACACACACACACACACACACACACTGGCAGTAGTGAGGTCATCGCCCGCGACACACATGTTTCAGCGGCATCAGTGAATATTGGCGGCGTGTGTTTGCGATAGCGGCGAGCTCCTCCCACGATGCCTTGTTAGGGGGCGCTGGGGTTCAGGAGGCATGACGGCGCTGGCGACAGCCGTATCTGACGCTCTGACCCTTTTCAAGTCAGCCGCCAGCACTTCAGGCACACACACGCACACACACACATACGTGCAGATAGAGTCACTGCTTCGGTCTCCAGCCTGTTGATAAGGAGACCCCAGAAAAAGAGGAGGGGGGTGCAGCAGCAACACACAACACTGTGTGTGTGTGTGAGTGTGTGTGTGTGTGTGTGCGCAGCCTCTAATCTCCAGTCCGGCTCCATAAACAGAGCCAAGGCCCGGCGGAGCCGCGGAGCCCCGAGCGGCTCCTCAGCTGACGCAGCTGATTGGCCCCTGTTATCCTCCCCGTCCCCGTGTGATGATGTCATCGCTGCCGACCCTGCTGCTCGCTAGACAAAAGGATTGTTTCTGGTTGATTCTCATGATGTCATGCTGGCCGCGGAGTGATGAATGAAAGTGAATGGGTCAAGGCTAATGGCAGTGCAAGAGGAAGGAGCTAGTTGTTAGCATCAGCGGCTACTGGCTAGTTGTCTTGGTTTTTACACGTCCTTAGCTTGGCCAGCTAGCGGATAGCTCAGCAGCAGCTGCAAGCACGGAAAACCTGAAGACTGAAACTTTTAGCTGTTTGTCAAGTGTTGACAAGTCAAGACTTTATAATCTCCTGAATCAGAATAGTGTTTTAATAGATGGCTAAAAACACACACACACACACACACACACACACACACACAGTATTACGTCAGAAATGTTAAAATAAAATCTTTTTTGGTGATTGTGTGGCTAGAGTTGCCAACTATCCCGTAAAATACAGAACTTTCCTGTTTTACGATGACATGGTGCGTCCTGTTCTGAATGGATACGCGACGGTTTGTCCCGTATTTCAGAGTTGTCTTGAACGTAACTTTATATTTTGACACAAACTCAAGTTTCCATGGAGTTTGCGTTCAAAACCGTAATCTACGTCACTGTAGGCAACATCGTTGCGCAACCCATTCACAACAACTGCACACTGGCTGCGTAGAGAAGGAGGCCATGAATCAGGATCCCTGGTTCCTTTCAGCTTTATTTATTTCGTTCCTTTGTCAAAGCCATCCATCCTGCACTCTATCGACTGTCGATGAAAAGATTTCAAAACAATTGAAACATTCAGCTTATTTCTAAGGTCTATTCGGAACAAAGCAGTTCAAACTATGTGAACCATATACTTTTTTGAAAGCCTATTTTAAGTTATTCTTGACCACTAGTGGGAGCCACTGGCCTGTGATGGTCATTTTGATTTATTTTGGTAAAGCTACAAAAGACAATGGAATAAAGTATTTCAAATATTTCATCTTTATTTCTAAAGAAAATAGCAAACAAATGTTCCTATTGAGAATGAAGTGCAACTGAAAGATAGTGTAAATCCTCCTTGGGTTTAGTAAAGTGACAACATTTACAGTCTTCTCGACCAAACAAGATGAATCTCTTGTTATTAATGAAGCTTCAAACTTTAATTGAAAATGAACCTGTTCTTCATTAACAAAGATGAAGTTCCCTAATTTGGGAATAAAGTGAAAACTTCAGAACCAAACACAAATGTGGATAAAATGACAACCTTAACTCTCTTTCACCAAACATCACTTTCAAAATAAAATGCCTTTCTATAATCTTGAACGCCGATGAATGAATAAATCTTTCGTAAAGAGACACACAGCGGTAGCATGAGCCAGGAAATTGATTTTAGGATTTTCCTTTTTTTCTTGACTAGTCTTGACTAGTCTTGACTTGTCTTGACTAATAAACCAGATTTCAATTTAAAATCGATGAATTGCACAGCTCTGCCCCAGGCTCTGCGGGAGCGGGGCCTCCTGTCTGAATGAACGTTGGCAACACTATCTGTGGCTGTTGACATTTCCTTGAAAGTAACACTACAAATAGTTGATTTCAACTCCGAGACATGAAGTTGGCTGGGACCGCACAGGTTGATTTACATAGCTGAACTTATGGGTGGCAGCACGTGTTCGCTGACCAACACCGTCATCATTCATGTTAGCGGCGGCGGCGGCGGCGTTTCTCCACGTCACTATCGTCCTATCACAAACAACTTTCCTTTAAAACAAATTATTATTGTCTACGTTTGTTTTGTTTTTTCCAACTCCCTCGAAAGGGAGATACCTCGGTCATCTCCCATTGGTTTCCGTTGACACAGCGCCCCCTTCTGATTGGTCAATTCCAGAAAACACTTGGCTGGATGTGAGAGGGAGGCGGCGATAAGAGCTGCCGTCTGACCAAATACAGAGCAGCTGCGTGTTAGCATTCCTCAGCAGGTCCGTTATCCTGCACACACACACACACACACACACACACACACACACACACACACACACACACACACACACACAGCCCAAGAGTGGCAATCGTAAATGCATTTGTGAATTTCCAGCTCGGCGGTCGTGACTCTGATTTTAACCTCCTCCCAAAACAAGTGCGACTGACAGAGACTCACAAAGGTATCGCAAATATGCACACAAAGACAACGTGGGCAGATAAGAGTGGCGTCGGAATGACAACAACGCAGAATCACAGCAGAGACTCATCCCCGCAAACAGCCAATACACGTGGCATCAGATGATCCAGCAACAGTACAACACAATCAGTGAACTGGCTTTCACATGACAACACACAGACAGACACACAGACCAACAGCTACCAACACAATGCATTACGGCCCAAAGCTGATACCCAGTATTTTAGCAGGAGGCTGTAAACAGCAGGCTAAGTTTGCAGCCCTTCGGACGATTTCTAGGGACAGTAGTTGGTGTGAAGCTGATTGATTGATTGGTTGATTGATCATCCAGCCAGTCGTTCCTTCAGGCTGGCAGCCTCCACTTCCTGTCCAGGGTTTAGCGCCACAGGAAGTGGACGGCTGCTGTTTCCTGTGCCGGGGGTTTTTTTAGCGTCGGGTGGAGAAGCGAGGTGGGCGACGGCGTGGCCGTGTGCTGTTGACACGGCGAGCGCTGCCTTCCTAAACACAACACTGCTCTGACAAACACAACACAACACAACAACCAACCGGTGGTCACTCGGGGAAGTGCACCCAGAGTCTCGAACACACAGGAAGTAGGATGCCATTTGTTAGCGGGCCCCTGTTGTGCTGCTGTCAGCGGTTTACGGCAGCTTCCTGCTCCTGGTGGTCAGACCACCCGCAGCCCTGGGTGGGGGCAGGGGGAGGGGCGTGGCTACTTTCTATGAAGCGGCTGGAAGGCTGCGAGACAAGCATCGAGAAAGAACAGAAAAAAAGAAAAAACGTTTTGATTTGCACAAGAAGAATTGAAAAAATGGCAACAAAAATTGAAAAAAATACCCAAATCTTGAGAATACAAAGTTAGAATTCCCCCTACTGGTTGTCAGTGGTACAGCACCCTCTAAGAAAATGGGAAATGAGCCAAACTAAAACTTTAAGATCAAGATAAAAAAAAAATTTGTTCAGCAGAAGCCACCTGGCCAGTAGCTCATCCTGATTGGCCGGGCTGGGTGTGATGTCAGCGACTGACTGGAAGACACAACAGGAAGTCACCCTGGTGGGGGCGCCGCCAGTCGTGTTTTTAGTTAGTTTAGTGTTTTCAGTTTTTTGTCGGGGCTGAGGAAGTGAAGATTTCTTCACTTCACCTGATGAAAGGCCACACCCACCAGCTGTGGCAGCAGCTGGAGCAGAAATTTTACACAGTGAGACTTCAATATAATGTCACAGTAATACAATACACAGTAGTACAACAACAACAACAACAACAACAACAACATGCCGCCCGCACGGTTCCACTTTTCGTCTCAGTCATGAAAACAAGATCAAAGGTCAAAGGTCAACTTCCCAGATTCTCCCACCCGCTACTGATTGATCATTTGCCTTTGGCTCCGCCCCCCGTGAGAGCGTTCCACAGTCTGGTACTGCAGACGTGTTTACACACACTTTAAGCCCCGGCTGTATTTATGACTGACAGCTCAGGTACTCACACACACACACACACACACACACACACACACACACACAGTGTGTCCATGTGTGTGTGTGTGTGTGTGTGTGTGTGTGTGTGTGTGTGTGTGCGCACCCACACTCAATTACCCCCCCTCCCCACCGCCCCCTCGCTGTCCATTATTAATCCGGGGGGGGAAAAAACAGGTTTCGCACATTTTTCTGCTGCTGCTGCTGCAGCTTCTTCACTCAGAGACAAAACAGATGAGTTGTAATCCACACAAGGAGGAGCCTCGCACCCGGGCCAGCACAGCAGGTCAGCGGGTCAGGTGACCCCCTTCCCACTCCCCCATCCAGGTTGTTGCTGGATGA
This sequence comes from Thamnaconus septentrionalis, assembly GCA_009823395.1. Lineage (NCBI taxonomy): Eukaryota > Metazoa > Chordata > Actinopteri > Tetraodontiformes > Monacanthidae > Thamnaconus > Thamnaconus septentrionalis. The sequence goes on from CM020511.1 coordinate 21,408,373, forward strand.
AGACAGAGCTGGCTGGACCAATCAGATGTTTGGACGAGACTCTGAAATTCAACTTTCTGTAGTTGTAAATGAAAAAAGTCCATCGACTCATCAAACACCAGAGTCTTTACAGGGTGAGGGGGTGGGGGTCAAAGGTCAAGCCACTGATCCTCTCAGAGAAAAACACAGTTTGAGGTTTAACCTGCAATCAGCCAAAACACAATCAGAGAGCAGCCAGGAGGAGTGACTGTTGCTGCTGCTGTTACTGCTGTTGCTGCTGCTGCTGTTACTGCTGCTGCTGCTGCTGTTACTGCTGCTGTTACTGCTGTTGCTGCTTCTGTTACTGCTGCTGTTGCTGCTGTTACTGCTGTTGCTGCTGCTGTTGCTGCTGTTACTGCTGCTGTTGCTGCTGCTGTTACTGCTGTTGCTGCTGCTGTTGCTGCTGCTGTTACTGCTGCTGCTGCTGCTGTTACTGCTGCTGTTGCTGCTGTTGCTGCTGCTGTTACTGCTGCTGTTACTGATGCTACTGCTGCTGTTGCTGCTTCTGTTACTGTTGCTGCTGCTGTTACTGCTGCTGCTGTTACTGCTGTTACTGTTAGTGGTGTTGCTGCTGCTGCTGCTGCTGTTACTGCTGTTGCTGCTGCTGCTACTGCTGCTGTTGCTGCTTCTGTTACTGTTGCTGCTGCTGTTACTACTGTTACTGTTACTGCTGTTGCTGCTTTTGCTGCTGTTACTGCTGTTACTGTTACTGCTGCTGCTGCTGTTGCTGCTTCTGTTACTGCTGTTGCTGCTGTTGCTGCTGCTGTTACTGCTGTTGCTGCTTCTGTTACTGTTGCTGCTGCTGCTGCTGCTGCTGCTCCTCCTGGTCTCAACCAAAATATAGAATGTTAGCCGTGCCAAGCAGACAGACAGACGTTCAAACTTTTTACCATCAGTGTCTGATGGTATAAATCTGTAAAATAAATAAATGTTTTGGGTTCTGTGCAGATCCTCTTTATGAAAAGAATGAATGACTGATGACTGACTGCAGGCTGCAGGGCGGCGCTACAGAGCTGCTGGCCGACGGGACTGGAAGACGCTCTGTGGCTGCTGAGAAACGACGTTGCTGGAACTGAATCAGTCGCTGCTCACTGGACAACCAGAATATTTTCTAACTTTCTAGTTTTTGACTGAGAGACGGATGCGAATGTTCTCCAGGCCAGTAGTGCAGCCAGCACCTGCTGAGTCGAGTTGTGCGATCTCACTTGCACTGTGCGATCTAACTCAACGTCTTGCGTTGATCTGTCTTGCGTTGTGCGATCCATCTGCTGGAGGGCCTGGGCTGTGAGTGTGAGAGCCGCTGCTGCTCCAAGTGGATGTGGACAGTTTGAGGAATGGGGCCGTTTCTAATCTCCAGGGGAAGAATCGGAGGCTCGCTCCAAGTGCCGGCAAAGTGTGCGATCGATCACCGATGGGAGATGGAGAGCGAAGGTGTGAGCGGGCGAGCGAGGGAAGCAGGGCGGCGATGGCGGCAGCGAGGGAGTCGGCGGCGAGCTGATAACGAAGGCGAAGCTCTGCAGGATTAACTTGTCTGACTGCGTCTGAGGGCGAGAGGGACAGAGCTGGAGAACCACGCAGGGTCTGGAAGATCTCAGTGCAGCCAGACACCCTGTCTGCACCACACACACACTCACACACACACACACACACACATAGACACTCACTCACAGAGACACACACACACACAGATACACACACACGCATACACACACAAACTCACAGAGACACACACACTCACACTCACACATAGACACTCACTGACAGAGACACACACACAGATACACACACGCAGATACACACACAAACACACACACTCACATAGACTCTCACTGACAGACACACACACACACACACACTGACAGACACAAACACACACACACACACACACACAGGTACACTCACATGCACGCACTGATTCACACACACATTCATACACATTCACCACACACACACACACACATGCGCGCGCGCACACACACACACACACACACACTCACTCACACACAGGGACCAGCAGCAGGGCTCTGACAGCCACTGCGACTCTGTAACTGGATCTTGGCGTCCAGATTAAAGAGTCACTCGTCCTGTTCGGCTCCTTATCGTCTGATTGGTCGAAGCTGTTTGTGGAGCCGCCGACACGAGTTCAGCGGCCTGTTTCACAGCGTGACGCTGCCTGGTGTCGGCTGAAGAAGGTGACAGGAGTCTGGGTGCTGATAGGAGCCGCAGCCTTCCCACAGCGTTCCCACAGCGTTCCAATAAGATTCCGACACTTTTCCAACAATATCCCAATAACATTCCAACAACGTTCCTGCAGTGTTCCTACAACATCCCAATAACGTTCCAACAGCGTTCTCTCAGCACTCCCAAATCCTTCCCACAACGTTACCACAGCGTTTCCACAGTATCCCAATAGCGTTCCGACAACGTTCTATCAGTGTTTCAACAATGTTCCCACAATGTTCTCACACTATTCCCACAGCATTCCTACAATGTTCCAACAACTTCCCATCATGGTCCTACAACATTTCAACAACTTTGTAGTTTGGAATTTTTGGACGTCTGGACCTTTATTGTAGGTTGAAGATTGACTTTCTGATTCACTTCAACAAAACCTTCTGAGTTCAGAGCTGAAAACACTGGAACCACCAGCACAACTGTAGGAAACAAAGCCGTCAGAATAAAATAACTGGAAGATGAACTGGGGATGATGATGAGGATGATGATGAGGATGATGATGAGGATTTTGGTGAGGTGATTCTAATCGAGGCGACTCTCCTTCTTCTCCGGTTGGATAGAAGCAGTTTTTTTTTGTTTTGTTTTTTTTCTTGCTCTTCACGGTTGTGGTCGCTCCGCTCGGCCGCCGCCGCCTTTGTGTCGCCGCTGTGGTGTTGAGCTGCAGTCAAAAGGCTGCAGGGACGAGCCAATGAGCTAAGTGGTGGTTAGCTCCTTGGCTGCTGTCAGAGCAGCGTACACACACACGCACACAAATACACACTGGACTACAGAAGGACCCACAGACAGAGAGATGTAAAAAATGACAGAAAACACACACATACACACACACACACACACACGCTGACAGGCGGCTCTTTTGTCCATCATTCAGCCGCAGACACCAGGAGAGAGAGAGAGAAAGAGAGAGAGAGAGAGAGAGTAGTGGGGGGCGTGAGGGGTCATAATCCAATTACAGCTCTGCAAATTTGATTGGCGCCCTGGGAGTGTGCCTTCAGCTGTCCGTCATTAGCGGCTGAGTGTGTGTGTGTGTGTGTGTGTGTATATGCGTGTGTGTTTGTGAGAGGTAGACACGCACACCGCAGGACTCTCTCTCTCTCTCTCTCTCTCTCTCTCCTCCATCTTCATGAGCCACAGTGGTGTGTGTGGAGGTGACGGCCATCACGGCGGCGGTGGGAAGAACATTTGTCAGCTTGTCAAAACACCTTCCTGATCTTCCAGATCTTCTTCTTCTTCTCTGGAGTTTTCTGGAGTTCAGAGAGCAAGGCCCTGGACTCTGATTGGCCAGACATGGGGTAACCAATCAGAGTCATCACTAGTGTGTCAGTTTGAAAGTGACAGATTGACATCATCAAAGAGCTTTGCTGGTTTCATGAGAATTGATGGGAAGTGAGGAGAACCCAGGAGAACCCAGGAGAAGTCAGGAGAAGCTGAGCGGTGGGCCAGTGAGGGTGGGACGGCACCCAGACGGCGGTGATATCAGCGGAGCCTGGTGTCTGCTGCAGGACCAGGAGGCCTCAGATGTGCTGCAGCTCTTATCTTTTATTGGCTGAGTCCTCCAGAAGCCTTATCTTTATTGGCTGCCTCAGCAAGATGGGGGGGTGGAAGGGGAGGAGCTGAAGATGGAGCTGGAGGTGGTGGTGGTGGAGGTGGAGCTGGAGGTGGTGGAGGTGGAGATGGAGGTGGAGATGGAGCTGGAGCTGGAGCAGCAGCAGTAGCAACAGCTGGAGGTGGTGGAGGTGGAGCTGGAGCAGCAGCAGCAGCAGTAGAAACAGCTGGAGGTGGTGGAGGTGGAGCTGGAGCAGCAGCAGCAGTAGCGACAGCTGGAGGTGGTGGAGGTGGAGCTGGAGCAGCAGCAGTTGGAGGCTCCTGCAGCTGATAACTCTATCAGCTGTGCGGGCAGTTTTCCAGAGTGTCTCCACAGTGGAGACACACACACTTCCTGCTGTCTGCCCCACCCCCTCTCCCCCCGCCCATTACTCCCCAACACCAAGCATCCTCATTGGTCAGCTGTCCTGCTACAACCGACACAATCACACAATTAATGAGAGTCAATTGTTTGACTTTTTTTGTGTATCATCACAGAAACATTCCAGCAATTGTTCACATTCACATCCGTGTGTCTGTCGGTCAGTGTCTCAGCCCTACCTCCCCCCTGACACACACACACACACACACACACACACACACACACACACACACACACACACACCTCCACACCTTCTGCCAGGTGTGTGTGTTTGTTTGTCGCTTGTCGTCTCCCAGTGACATCACTGGACCAAAGTGGTGTCCTTCTGTGTGTGTGTGGCAGTGTTGCCGTGACAACAGTGCGGCGGGTCAAGGGGGGCGGGGCCAGGAGGCTTATCACTCTGAAAAGCTTTTAAAAAGAGGGAAAAGAGAGGCGTGGGGGGGCCGGGGGGGAAGCAGAGGATGATGGGTAAATCAGTTAACCCGCCTCCATCTCCGCCTTTTACGAGCAGTTCCCGTACTCGCCCGCTGCTAACCCAATCGGCCGTGACGGAGCGTCTGTCCCACTCGCTGTCACACTCGCATTTCTGTCTCCGACATCTTTTGTTTTTTTTCCCTCAAAGCGACGGCACTTTATTGACAATTCTTTTGCTCGACGAGCGAAAACAAGTGCTTGAAGCTACGGCAGGTCACGTGTTTCATTTGAATTGCTCATAATTTCTGATGGATAAAAAAACAACCCTTGGTCCAGTCAGAATGTAGAACTCGGTGTGATTGTTATTACATTTCTGTTTAAAAATGCTTGTTTCACATTGGTGCACTGTCAAATTTACAGGTTAAAATGAGTTAATTTAGTGTGCAATAAAAAAAAAAAAGATTGAAATCATTCATTCTGTCTTCGTTGGTTTCCTTTTGTTCAGACAGATATAAGTTAAAACAGATATTACATATAACAAACATATAAAAACTATGGTCTCATTCCACATATGTGCCTGTGTGTGAACAGTGTACTTAAAAAAATAAGTAAATAAAAAGATCTATGTTTAATTGTGCCATTTTATGTGAATTAAACCTTACTTACTAACTTCAATATATTTTATCTTCAGCAGTGCACCTGTTGATTGTCAGCCTGACCAATTCATTTTTTCTAATTGTCTTTTTGTTTTTATGTACTCGAGGTTTTCCTTTCAAGAGTGGACCGGCCAATCAGGTTCCTCCCCTGCCGCCGGTGGAGCCGGTTGGTAACAACTCCAGGCTCCCTGTTGGTGGGAGGCTCTGGTGGGCGGGGGTTAACCATACTGAGTTCTGCAGGACTAACGGAAAACTTTCCCGGGCTTTAGCTTCTCAAAACGGACGAGCCAGAATTCCAATGGATTCCTGGGTGATCCGGCTGCCCTGCCAAGCCTTCATCCACCAGCAGGGGGCGAAAAGTGTTGCTGCCAGTCGGCCGGCCTGACGGCAACTTCCTGTGGTGCGACAAATGACCAGTGGTGTCTCCTAAATTGCTTGACATGTTTCCCGCCGCCATGTCTCTGCGCATGTGCAGCAGTTTTTACGGGAATTTTACAGGAATGATGATGATGATGGAAGGAAGAAGAGGAAGAAGAAGAGGAGGAGGAAGACAACGGAAACACAATTAGCAGCGACGCACAAACGTTGTTTCGGAGACACTTCATCTGATAAAGACTGGGGCGGGCCAGACTCCGTGCTGCTAAAAACCATAAAACACACACACACAGACGGACACACAGACGGACACACAGACGTGCACAGACATACACTGTGCTGTGTGTGTGTGTGTTCCTGGTGCTGATGGTTTGTGTTGCTGCCTGGCCAGAGGAGCTGTGGAATGACGGCCTGCTGATGGATGCACGCCGACAGCGGACTCCTGTTTCTCGCTGACCTTTGACCCCCCCCAACCACCTCTCTTTCTGTCTGCAGCCACCAGACCTGCCGCTCTCTCTCACACACACACACACACACACACACACACACAAACACACAAGCACACACTATGACAAACTGCTGTTTGATTGACAAGGTGTTTTTGATGATTATTTTTTCTATGCCAAAAAAATACAAACTAAACTGTTTTTGCTCTCCAACCATGAAAGGGCTCATGAGAAGTTTGAAGGTGCCGTTACTAGTTTTCAAGTGTCCTTTTTTTTGTGTCTTTATTTTTTTTTTAGATACGCTTCCCAGTAATGGTGAGTTAGAATGATAATGAATTGAAGTTATGAGAGATCCAGAAAAATTAAAAATAATCAACTAACTGTTAAAGGAATATTCAATAATTATCTTATTATTATCATCATCAACAACAGCAGCTATGCTCTGTGTGTGTGTGTGTGTGTGTGTGTGTGTGTGTGTGTGTGTGTGTGGTCACTCCACACAGATAAACTATCTGATGGAGGCTAAATAGAAGCTCTGCAACCTGTTAGCCGCCACAATTAGAGAATGTTCTAAATTAGTGGACACACCTCTTGTCTACTATCAGCAAGAGAGCTGTCTGTCTGTCTGTCTGTCTGTGTGTTTGTGTGTGTCTGCTCTGTACTGGGAGCCCTGGGAGTGCTGACACTGGTCTGTTCCCTCCATATTTGTCCACGGTGAGTGTGTCAAGATGTAGCTGAGGAGCCACGAGATAAGGTGTGTGTGTGTGTGTGTGTGTGTGTGTGTGTGTGTGTGTGTGTGTGTGTGTGTGCGCGTCTGTTCACCTTTCAGGCCGTCCTTTCATTCCATTTTATTTTTTTCATTACTTTTGATTAATTTTCCGTCTTTTTTCTCCTTCTCACTCTTCCTGTTTTTCTACCAATCAGAGGCCGGCGCTGTGGGTCGCCGTGGTTACCGATGATTGGATTAGCCGGCGGGATGAGAGACATGAGGTGATGGGGAGCGGAACGGCTGCTGCTGCTGCTGCTGCTGCACTGAGTTGTTCCTCTCAGTCTGTACGAGTGAATCACTTTGACATCATTGAAATGAATCGGTGAATCAGTGAATCGAAGACTTAACGAGTCAAATCGAGGCACACAAGCTTTTGGAGTCAACATGATGCAGCGTCAGTGGAGCGATGGCCAGTGTGATGAAGGTCTCTCACTGGCTGAAGTGAACTGAAGTGTTCGGATCATCGACCACCATCAACAACTTTTCCCACCAGAAGATTCAGACCTCTGCGTTTTTTGTGACTCAAACCATTTGAACGAGTCTCTCCTGTGAGTCGCAGCTCTGCGATTCAGCGGCTCTGCTGGGACCTTCGGCCACTTCCCAGCAGCTGCTCCGGCTTGCGTGACACCTTTGTGCGGGGCGCGAATGCTAAATGGCAGCTCACCATCAGTGATGGATGGCTGAGCGGTGGCGGGGGAGGAGCCTCGGACACTGCGGCGGCGGCAGAGGTGGTTCTAACTACTCTTGCTGAGATTTTCTGCTCGACTTGAGGCACAAGAAAGAAACTGGCAGCCCCTCGCCTTTCCCGCCCACTAGCCGCTGACCCGGCCCCACAGGGTTCTGCTGATATTTTCCTAAAGGGTTGTGGAGGGAAAGAATTCCAGGAAACTGGAAGTCCATTGTTGAAACAAGCAAAAAACACAACACAAAAAGCAACACAAAAAAACCTGAGAAGAAGAAGGAGAAGCAAAGACTCGCTAACTGCCCGTTCATGAGTCATGGAGTCAACGAGTCATGGAGTCATAGAACCGTTGAGCCATTTTGTCATGGAGTCATTGAGCCATTTTTACATTGAATCATTCAGTCATGGAGTCACAGAGTCATTGAATCATTCAGTCATGGAGTCACTGGGACTGGGCAGCTCAGTGGGAACATGGCGTCGCAGTGAGAGGCTGATCCAGGTTCAAATGGGTCGCTGGCAGGAAGCCATAATCCTGTTCTTGACCTCTGACCCCACACCGCCATGCTTCAGCAGGGTCAAACACTGAGAGCGGATCACATCACTCCCCCATTCCAGACACACTAGCGTCCCCTGCAGGTGAGTGGAAACCTCACCGTTGGCTGGGAAACAGGAAGTAGTCAACGTGTTTTCGTGAACAAGCGCGTGCATGCGTGCGTGCGTGCGTGCGTGCGTGCGTGCGTGCATGTGATGGTGTAACTAATGCTGGATAATTCCGGGCCACTCCAGCACCTGGACAACAATGGAGCTTTTCTCCGGGACGTGTTGGCTCTCCGCCAGCTTCCCCCCGCTGTTGTTTTAGCCGTCCACTCTAATCCTGCGTCTGCTGCTGCTGCGGCTCCTCAGATTATCTGGAGGTGTTCACATCAGGAGAGCTTTCACATTTCTTCCACCTCTCCCTCCCTCCCTCCCTCCATCCATCCATCCATCCATCCATCCTGGAAGTTCTCCGAGGTGCGAGGCCTCTGACCGCCTCCAGCTTCACTTCACTGCTTCTTCACCCTGCTGGGGTTTTCTCCATTCTGTCTTTCTGCCTCCACGCACACACACACACACACACACACACACACACACACACACACAGCAATTGGTTTCACCTCCACACAGAGACACAGATCACAAATCTTCAGCTAGCAGTTCTCCAAGTGCAGCGGCGTCATGTCATCCAGCAGAGGTGACAAAAGTATTTTCACATTCTGTACTACAGTAAAAAAAAAAAAATTGGATACTTGTATAAAAAGATTCTATGAGTCTATTGTTGAAAGTTAAAGCAGTAAAAGTACTGCTTTAACTCCTTAACTCAATTCAAAGTGACTGAAATGTACTTCAGTAAAAAGAAAAAGGATTTTTTACAATTAATGAAACAATGCATTGGTTGATAATAATGAAAAAGTTTTTTTGGATTTGACTTTGAGTGTGGATGTTGACACTTTTAATCACAATAACAAATGTTATTTTTATTTTTCTCTGTAAATGTGCTGAACAATGGCTGAGAGGTACTCTAAAATAATCTTCCTCTAAAATATCATCCAGTTTTATATTCAACTACATAACAGCAAATAGCTCCATTTCAAATAACAACAACTAGAATAAATAATAACTTGACTTGAATGACTTTAAACAGAATTCGTATCTTTTAAACACTTTTCAAGACAAAAGTTACCAGCATGTTTTCTAAAGTATAAAGCACTGATATTTGTGCACAAATGTAAGTCATCAAAAAAGTAATACTGCAGTAAATTACAGATACCTGAAAGAAGATCTACTCAAGCACAGTAGCAAAGTATTTGTACTTCTAACAACCTAGAGCCCAGAGGAAACGTTTTGCTCTTGTAGGAGGCGAAGACAATTTCAACCGCCTCCTTTTGTCTACTGCTTTTATTAAGTCGCAAATAGAAGCCTCAGATTATATTTTATCCCACATAAACAAAATACACACAACACAACACAAAGGCCTCAGTAAAACTTGTCACTGAATGTCAGCAGCAACACACCACTGATTCTATGTCACTGGAAATTTTTTTTATCAGAGACAAGCCCAGAAAGCCAGTCTGTGGCTACCGCTAACTGCTAGCTGTGCTTACGGCGGAGGGTGACTGGTGAGAGGGGTGAGAGGGGTGAGTCACGGGGGAGCTTGGGGGGACAACAGAGGGGAACTCTTCCAGCCGGAGCTCTTTGCACGTCGTCGGAACCTTTTCGCCTCCTGTTGCTGCCGAGTGTTAGCGCTCCGTTAGCGTCTCTCTGCTCATGTGGAATCATGGGAGTCCCCCTGAGGCCCAGCGACACACACACACACACACACACACACACAGTGCACACGCACAAACAAGAAAAGGAAAACTTAAACATCTTTCTGGAGCAACTTGAACACATAAGGAACACAGCTGCTAACTGCTAACAGCAGCTGCTGGGCCACTTTCTGAAATGCTGCTCTTCAGTTGTGTGCTTTTTATACTGTAGTGCAGTCTAGTCTAGTATTCTTTTGACATATTGTTCACTTGCACTCTGAATGTGGGAAAATCTACATTTCAATGGTCTCCTGGGTCTCCTGCACAGATACAACAGTGAACTTCTGTACGACTTATGTTATGTTTATCATTTTAATTACAGCATCAAAGCCAAATGGACTTTTAATTTAAACCTGACCTTGATCTGAACCTACTCTAGGTCTGTGTATTTGCTTTTGTGTAGTACTGTAATCTGCCAGCATCTTTGAGTGTCTATAAAAGTGCTGGAACAAAAAAGGGTTTAATAAAATTATTAGTAGCAGTAGTTAAAGTAAAAGTGTGAATGTACGTTTGGAGAACAGACGCGTTCTGATCTGATTCTGAAAGCGCCGACTTGAACCAACTGGAGCCGACCGAGGCTGACTGACTTCAGGAGGCTGCCTGGGGGGGGTCTGGGTGGGTCTGGGGGGGCGTCGGTGGGCGGGGCCTGCTCTCCTTCTTGTTGGCCGCCAAAGTGAAAATCTGTGGAGCTGAAGTGTGGAGTTCTGAAGTTGAGGTCAAACTGCTGGAAGGACACGGAGGTGAAGCGGCTGTCTAACATGTGGTGGACGGCCCCGCCCCCTGCCTCCCCTCTTTCCCCCCACCCCCGCCTCGCTGTGACCATATTTAGAGATGTGAGCGTTGGCGGCGCCGCCTCCCGGGGGGGTCACACGAGGGTCGATCCGCTCGCCGCAGCCACAACACAATTACGGCGCTCTTAAAGAGATGTAGCTGAGGCTACGCTCCGTTAGCTTTTAGCACCAGCGCACCCTCCTTCCCCTCCCCCACTCGCTGCTGCTAAAACCTTCTGGTTGTCGGCGCGATGCTGCAAAAAGGGTTTGGCTGTCGCCGTGAGCGTGTTTTACCGACGGCGCTGCGTCTGTCGCGGCAGCGTCTCCCGAGTCTGTAGCCGCCAAAACAACTCCATTATTCATCAGCGGCGACGAGTCAAACATTCCCATTTAAAGATCCAACACTTGTTCGAGCAGACACACGGCGGACCGCTGCCGTGTCGGGACGGGCCCAGCGGTGACGGGCGCCGGGGGCGGAGCCTAATGACCCCGACACCAAGCAGGAAGTCAAAGACTCTCAGCCTCAGTGGCTGTGTCTCAATTCAGGGTCTGCATCCTTCAGAGCATGCATTTGAAAGGAAGTTGCGTCATAGCACTGCGCAAAGGCTTGTCCCACTTTCCCAAAAGTCAGAAGGACGCTCCAAATGCGCCCTTGAAATGCACCCTACTTTTAGCCGATTCGAAGGATACACCGCTACTATCCTTCACGTCCTTCTGTATCCCAGGATGCTTTGCGTGCTGCTGCAAAGCATCCTGGGATCCTGGGAAGTCAGCTGAAATTAACGGCATGTACTGGCAAAGACACGACGTATAAATTTAAGTATACGTAAAAGTAAAATATTAAGTTTTTAACACAGGGTTTTTACTTATTTAAACATCCAACGCCATCGTTAGATGGCTCACCAATGGTTAGCTTGATGCTGTAAAAACGTCACTTCCAGGGTTGGCCAGCTGGAGGGAATGGCGGTGACGCAACCAGGAAATACGCCGAAGGCTAGAACGTCCCATGTGGTTACCGGGGAGGCGGGTTTGGGTTCGTCCTTCTCGGCCGGGTCCTTCGGAGAACGCTTCCTTCAGACGGAGGACGCTTCCTTCAGACGGAGAACGCTTCCTTCAGACGGAGAACGCTTCCTTCAGACGGAGAATGTTTCCTTCAGATGGAGAACGCTTCCTTCAGACGGAGAACGCTTCCTTCAGACGGAGAATGTTTCCTTCAGACGGAGAACGCTTCCTTCAGATGGAGAACGCTTCCTTCAGACGGAGAATGTTTCCTTCAGACGGAGGATGCTTCCTTCAGACGGAGGACGCTTCCTTCAGACGGAGAACGCTTCCTTCAGATGGAGAACGCTTCCTTCAGATGGAGAACGCTTCCTTCAGACGGAGAACACTTCCTTCAGACGGAGAACGCAACCTTCAAATGGAGAACACTTCCTTCAGACGGAGAACGCTTCCTTCAGATGGAGAACGCTTCCTTCAGACGGAGAACGTTTCCTTCAGACGGAGAACGCTTCCTTCAGACGGAGAACACTTCCTTCAGACGGAGAACGCAACCTTCAGATGGAGAACGCTTCCTTCAGACGGAGAACGCTTCCTTCAGACGGAGGATGCTTCCTTCAGACGGAGGAAGCTTCCTTCAAAGGATGCAGACCCTGAATTGAGACACAGCCAGTGTTTAAAACTCATCTCACTTCCTGTCCAGGAATCTGGGGGAGGAGCTACAGAGAGCGGAGCCAGCACCTGACTGGGGGTGTGGCCACTGACCTTGGGAGAGGCGTCGCAACCCTTTGTGACCTCATAAAGGGCACCGAACCGGACAGTATCTATATGTTTTAGTGGCCGAGTAGTTCACACCGAGGCCGTCAGTGACATCATAATTAGCCACCATAAATGAATACATCTCATAATTCCCTCAATATGACACTACGGATAAAAAATCCATACAGAATTACACCAACACATGACATCACCTTCATATCGGTGACCTGGCCAAGCAACACTTAGTTCCCAGAGCATTTAAATCACAATTAAGACTCAGTAATTAAGACCACTGAAACTGTCAAAACTTACAAAATAAAAAGGTGATTTTTAGAGATTTCTCAACATATTTTTTTAATCATATTTATGGAAAAAAGTACTTTTCTTAATATGTGTAGGCCAGCAGAGAAGCCCTGCTGGCCCTGACGGCCCGCCACTGGATTTAATGATGGTGGATTATGGGTTGGAAACTATCAAGAACATTCTTTCTAATAAAGGAAACTAAATATTTCAGATAATTTGCAGAGAAAAAGGAAAAGTTTAGCTGATCTTTTCCAATAGTTAGAGTCAAGCGACGTTGATTCGCTAAGCCCCCCCCCCACCCCCCCCCCCTCCCTTTGACCCGTCCTTCACAGGCCGGTGTGATCCCACTGAGTTTGGCCAAAACACGCTGTCAGGGCGACGGAAGGAGCCCAAAACAGAGGGGGAGGGGGTGGGGGGGGCTTTCCTGATAGAAACAGAGGCAGAGATGGATGGATGGATGGATGGATGGATGGGTGGATGGAAGCAACTTTAGCAAAGTAATAAAATGAAAGAAAAGATGAGATGAACTGGTTGTTAATGCAGAAAAACAAACTGAACAAAAAATAGAACAAGGAAAAAAGCCAAATTGAGGAAGGAACCTCGTGGCTCTTTAACTAACAAGGAAACTTCTTTCCATCTTCCGACCGCAATACATGGATCATCCACAAGTCTGATGTCTGTTATTTTAGGAAGGTCAAATTAAAAGATATACAGCTGGATCTTCGCTGGCTTCTCTTCTGTTTTACATCTTTTCATGCTTGTGCGTGAGAGACAGACAGACAGACAGAGGGAGAGACAGAGAGAGAGAGAGAGAGAGAGAGAGAGAGAGAGAGAGAGCTGTTGGCCCTGCAGTTGAACTTCACCTGACTGAGTTCTGGAGCGACGCTGCAATTAGCACCAGGATCAGCTTCAAAAGGACAAACCCAGTGTGAAGCTGCTCTAATTAGTCATATGAACAGACCGACCACTGAGAGTGTGTGTGTGAGTGTGTGTGTGTGCGTGCGTGTGTGTGTGTGTGTGCAGTGAAGACATGCCACAGATCAAAGCGCTTGTTAAATCAGCTCATGTGTGACCTGATATGATCGTGTTTCTGAAATAAAAACACCTCCGCTGGTTCTTCCCCTTTTTTTTCCTTCGTCTTCTTTCTTTTCTTTTTTCTCTGCTGGTGTTTCTCATGTTCCCTAAAATCTCTCCAACCTCAATATCACTCATTTAGCAGTAGTTTAGTCCAGTTGTTTGGACGTGGACTATTAGGATGACACAACATGACAAACTACACCGAAAACACAGTGCAGTAAATATGACACAATGTTGAACACTGTGACCGTGTGCGCGAAGAACATGTGAGGACCTCGCGCCTCCAGCTGGAACAGCCTCTGCCAGTCCCACACATACACAACAAGCAGCTGCAGGAGGAGGTTCTAAGGAGCTTCTGGTAGCACCAGCACACATGCAGGTTCCTCACACAGAGGGAGACCTCCAGGCCGACAAACCCTCTGACCCAGCACAGCGTCCTCCCCAGTGGCACTGCGGAGAAGATGTTCACCCCAAGGAAACACAAACTGAAGGGGCCGTTTACACCGAGACAGATTTTTTTGAAACCGCACATTTTCAGAAACACTCTCGGAAAAAAAAAAGACGCTTTTTCAAACGGATCCAAACTGAGAAGAAAACACCGGCTGAGAGGAGGAATGAAAATCCATCTTTAATCTGTGGAGAAGAAATGACTCGTTGCTCACAATAGAAAGCAGAGTGTGTGTGTGTGTGTGTGTGTGTGTGTGTGTGTGTGTGTGTGCGTGTGAGATAACAGGATCTGCTGCTGAGCCTCGACACGCTGCCGCAGCACTCAGCGATATGACCAGAAAAACATCTCAACAATTATTCCCGCGGTAAAAGTGGCCGAAGCGTGAAAAGGTCGGCGGTGAATGACAGCCGATACCCCCCCCTCCCACTACACCCCCCCTAAGCCCCCTTCCACCCCCCTCCACTGCCGCCAAGTAAAAATAATGGGGCCGTGATTGAATTGAGGCTGCCTGGATATTTGAGCGGCGCTGATGAAATGGCTGCTTGTCATGACCTCTGACCTTTAGTTTTTTTTTTTTTTACCAGATTAGCGGCACGGTGACCATTTGCCTACAGGAATGTATTTAATACGTGTGCATAGGTATGTCTGGTCAGTGTAAGTCGCCATTATCGCACCTTCTTCTTCTGCAAAACGACGACCTGCAAGGTGGGGGGGAGACTGGCCCCGCCCCCTCCTGGCCCCGCCCCCGACGCTCCTGGATGCTGTAGTTGGTTGGTCTGATCACAACTCGGCAACATTTCCACAGCAGAAGAAGAAAATAGAAGAAGCGAAGGCACTTGAATGGAGGGTTTTCTTTGACTCCGCCCGCCATCATCGCTCGCCACGTCAAGTCCCGCCCCCTTGCAAATACACACATGGGAGTGGCCGGAAATAGAGCGATCGTTTTTGGAAAATATTCAATGTTCCTGGTACGGTTGAAAACACTTTTTAAAAAACTGGATCTCAAGTTTTTTAGTTGTGGATGTTGAAATAAATCAGGTGAGACTGAGTTCTAAACCAATCAGAGGCCTTGGCTCCAACGTCTTCTCCAAATCATTGACTGGACCAACAGCAACAAATCATAAGTACAAGAAGGAACAAGTAAAAAAAAAAAAACAACTCTGAAATTAATTTTTTTTAAAAACAAACAAACTAAGAAACTAGAAAAAAAAATCCAAAAGTAATGAAACAGGTGAAGATTGACCTACAGTATTTTTCCGCATTCCACTTTATGTGTTTTCATCCTTAAAATGATTTGCAGGGAAAAATCAGTGAAGTTTAAACAATCGTCTATTTTTGCTGCTCGTCTCAAAAATGCCTGGAGACGATTTTAAAGCTTCCTGCGTTTCTTGTGTTCAACATTCCTCCGTGTGGACTCACTTCACCGGACACCATGTGTCTCAAACACTTTCCCCCTTTTCTTGTATACAAGGCAATGCATTGTTTCTTTGAATAAATCATTTAAAGTTATTTAAATAAAATTCAAATTAAAAACATTTAAAATATATTAGAAAATGGACAAGAGAAAGTGTCAAATCAAAAGAACTTGCCTGCTCTGAGTGGGTGCCAGTTCTGCAGGTGTCCTCAGCCCAGCAAGAGGTCACTGGGGGAGAGGAAAGGGGGGGAGGGGGGTCCTGCACCAGGCTGCTGGTCCCTACGGCTGCTCCTCCAAGGCCTCGGCCTGCCCCTCAAAGTGTGAATAATAGTGCAGTGAGGAGTCACGCCTGCAAGTGGAAAAGCTTTTAGCACATTATCCACTGCCAATTGCACCCTAATCTCATTGGCTGCCGCGCAGGTCTCTTATTAAATATCTGCAGCAGCACGATCTGCATCCAGGAGGCGGCTAATGGGCTTAGCTGCATCTCTGGCCCGCCCCCCCGACACACACACACACACACACAGAGTGGGGGGGTGACATTGAGAATGAGAGGTGACACACACACACACACACACACACACACACACACACCTTCAGCAGCAGTATTGATAGAAGGCTGCAGTCAGCAGTTTCCAGGCTGGACCTTCACCTGCTGCTGGAAGACTGATTCAAAGCACCAGCAGCGACCACTTGAGCTGAGCGGGAAGTGAAGTGCAGTGAGAATTTAGGGATTTCCCATATTGACTTTTTGCCAATATCCAATGAGATGACTACAGCTGTGTTTACACAGGCACAAATAATCGGAATACAGGCCCAATCAGATTTAAAAATGCTTCAATGAAAACACACCAATCGGTAGACTCCGATCCATTCGGAAAGAAATTTCATTGCGACAGAGAGAGCCGCTTTATGCCGATCATTATTCCCACTGGTGTCCATGTACACACCCACTGGGATCCTGTCTTCCTGGTCGGGGTACAATTATCTCCACTGCGCATGTGTGCTACGTCAGCGCGACGCTGCTTCAAGTTCAAGTTACAGAAAAGTGCAATATTTATTGTTAACATTTTGTCTCATGCAATGGGAATGAGGTAAAGTGCACACAAAGGAAAGCAGAAGTGCACAGATATAGACGGACTCAGTCCTCAGCCCCCTGCTAAGCATGAGCAACACCTGCACCCCCACAAGCCTCCAGGGTTATTATTCATGCACGTTTGGCAAAACCCGGCACTATCGAGTTTTCATTATCGGAGGAAAAACTGATAACGATACGTACAGATATTTCAAAAAAGGCCGATATTTTCCGACATTGTGAGATAGTTTTTTTGTTTTTGTTTTTGGGATGATTCACGAGCAGGATTTCATCCTGTTCCTGGGATCGATGGACGGATGGACAAACGAGTGCAGATGAAAAACAAGTCTGGAGAGCCAGTCTGTAGCTCCGCCTCCAGCAGAACCACCAGCAGGGCGGCGATCAAAATAAAACTTGTGTGCATTTCCTGTTGTCACATGAGAGCTGTGTGTGTGTGTGTGTGTGTGTGTGTGTGTGAGACAGATTAGGCGCTCACTGGTGTGTGTCACAGGACAGATTAACCCAAGACTGCTGCTGCTGAGAGAGAGAGAGAGGGAGAGAGAGAGAGAGTCTTGACACAGAAAATCAGGACAGAATGTTGAACAAAATAAAAAGTCACGCTGTCAAACAAAGATGGAAACTACTTCCTGTTACTTCCCGTCACTTCCTGCCAAAACCTGGACACCGCCTTGTCCAGGATTCCAGCTGTCAATAATCACGTGAAAGTGGGAACACCGGAGACGAAGGTGCAGAATGACTATCTTCTATCTCGACCACCGTCCACTAACTTCATGTAGAATCATCCCGAAGACAAACTTCAAACTCGAACCACCAGGGGGCGAGCTGGAAGTTTTGCCATCATTTTCTGAATCTCAATATATGAATATATTAGAAAATGGAGAAAAGTAAGGATAACAGAAAAAGGTCAAAGGAAGTTGCCTGCTCCAACGGTGTGTTCCAGACATGCATGTGACCTATGTTTGTATATTTGTATAAATGCATGTACTGTATATATAAATACATATTTTAAAAAGAAAAAAACTTTGTCAAAGCTTAGTGTTGAAAAATGGTGTCGCTTAAATGTTGTGTGTTATATAATGTAATAAAATAAAAAAATAAAGTGAGACAGAAACAAGCTCACAGATCAGAGGCATTGATTCACTGATTCACTGACTCACTGATTCACTGATTCAAATGAAAGAAAAAAAAACAACTCAAACCAAACAAACCAGAGCTCTTAAACCCTCCTGTGTGTGTGTGTGTGTGTGTGTGTGTGTGTGTGTGTGTGTGTGTGTGTGTGTGTGTTATCAGAGGTCCCGGCAGGGTTTTCACCCTCCCAACATGTGGCCCCGGGGCCCTCCAGGGGCCCTGCAGGGGGACTCCAAGCGGCCCGGCGGCTCTCTGTGCGGCTCGGCTTCTAATTGGCTGCTCGGTATCAGAGGGGGGACGAAGAGGGGGGGAGAGGGGCCCTGATTGGACGGCGGGCTGCTGTTATAAACCCAGCCTGCAGAGTCCCGAGCAGCAGCGGCCTGACTGCACCGGAAGACATGAACCGGACCGGACCGGCAGCTCAGGACTGAGCCGAACCAGGAGGCGGACACCAGAGAGAGAGCCTGCTGTGTCTCTGGGACTACTCTGCACTGATTCACTCTTAAAGAGGGAATATTTCTATGAGATTTAGTTTGTGCTGTGTGGCGTCTCTCCGACATGGAGTTCACTTCGTCCCCGAAGCCGCAGCTCTCCTCCCGGGCCAACGCCTTCTCCATCGCCGCCCTCATGTCCAGCGGGAAGCCCAGCAGCAAGGACAAGGAGCCGGAGGAGAACACCATCAAACCGCTCGGTAAGGACCCGCCCGGACCGGAGCGGTCCGCAGCGGAGCAGAAGAGCCCAGACCTTCAGAGTGAAGCGGTTCTTTTTTTTTTTTTTAGCGACGCAGCAACGAAACGAAAGACACGAAAACACCAAGAATCCAAAGAAACAGATCATTAAAAAATAATAAAACAACTGCGAGTAGCTGCAATCTGTTGGCGATAAAATGTTTCTATCCTCTAGATGGACAAAAAAAGAAAAGAAAAAAAGAAATAGATACTTTCTTTAACACATATAGAACATGTTGTTTATTTTGTTAAGTTATTTGACACTGTTTTTATTCATCGTTTCATCATTATTTTCTGCAGTGATGAAAAACGAAATTAATCATTTTTTTCCTTTTTTAAAATTGAGTGTGTGAAATGTTTATTATTATTATTATTATTATTATTATTATTATTATTATTATTACTATTATTATTACCATGTTCGGGTCAGTTATAGAAGAGGAGAAATGCAAAGTTGTGTTTTAGCTAAATCTGATTTTTTTAATAGTCCAATAGCAAATGAAGACTCGAAGGTCTAGAAAAAAGAAACAGCTCTATCGCAGCATCATTGGTTCTCTTGGATTCATTTAAAAAATGGAATTGATGTCGTTTTTATTGAACTTCTGTCCATTATTTCTGTTATAATACAAAACACTTTAAATTTCTAACGTTTCCTTTCATTTTGCTCACAGTGAAAACG
Source organism: Thamnaconus septentrionalis (assembly GCA_009823395.1). Taxonomy (NCBI): domain Eukaryota; kingdom Metazoa; phylum Chordata; class Actinopteri; order Tetraodontiformes; family Monacanthidae; genus Thamnaconus; species Thamnaconus septentrionalis. Next base: position 21,427,677 of record CM020511.1, read on the forward strand.
ATAAAATCAATGAAATCTTGACGTTTGAAAAATTGAAACAGAGTGAGTTCTATGTAGTTCTGTTGATTTTTGATTTCAGCTATTTCAAGGATTTTTTTTTTGTTCAATTCTAAACCGTCTGAACATGTTGTTGTTGTTAATGTATTTCCTCTGTGTGTGTGTGTGTGTGTGTGTGTGTGTGTGTGTGTGTGTGTGTGTTTGGTTCTGCAGAACAGTTCGTGGAGAACCAGCAGCCTCTGGCCGACCTCTCCTCACTGGAGGCCCACGGAGAGTTCGGCGGGAGCGCGCCCGGGGCGTGCACGGAGCCGCTCATCCCGACCAATCCCGGGATCCCTAGCGAGGAGATGGCCAAGATCTCGTGCAGCCTGGAGACCAAAGAGCTGTGGGACAAATTCCACGAGCTCGGAACCGAGATGATCATCACCAAGTCCGGCAGGTGAGGACCCTGATGACGTCACCATCACACTCGCTCCCAAGAGTTGAGCCGCACATTTAATGTGTTAATAAGAAAAATAATAGTCATAAAATAGTTCTGACATCATTATTATTATTATTATTATTATTATTATTATTATTATTATTATTATTATTATTATTATTATCAGGTTTGCTGGATAAAATTGAAAAGCTCATTTATGTCACCACTAAAACTCGAAGGTACAACTAAAATGTTTCCTCTTTTTTGAAGTGTTCAGATTTCATTGACATTACTATTTTTGCCCATGTGGGATTTTTGCGTGACGGCGAGTGATCAGCGGTCGGTGTGTGTGTTTGTGTCACAAAGAAACATTTGTAATTTACAAAAAAAAAAGAATAATTGTTCACTCGGAAACCAAAAATCAATGGTGGCGTTTTAAATGTCAAATTCAAAAATACCCCAATATTATAATTGTCATTTTTAACTCATCTGTTTAAAATACATAGAGACGCTGCTACTTATAGCTGGGAAGTTTCGTCTTATTTTTAGTTGTGTGTGGTTAAACCAATGACAGGTGAGCGTCACCAGCTGAAACTGAGTTTGAAACGCAGCTCCCATATCACTGAAACACACACACACACACACACACACACACACACACACACACACACTCACCTGTGCTGTGTGTGCTGCGGTCCTCAGGAGGATGTTTCCCACCATCCGGGTCTCTTTCTCCGGGGTGGAGCAGGACTGCCGCTACATCGTGCTGATGGACGTGGTTCCGGTGGACAACAAGCGCTACCGCTACGCCTACCACCGCTCCTCGTGGCTGGTGGCCGGCAAGGCCGACCCGCCGCTGCCCGCCAGGTAAGCACCGTCCGCCCCGCCGGCAGGGCCGCCGGGACACCCGCTCAGGCTCAGTTAAACCTCAACATCTGGCCAATTAAAGAGGCTGCATTTGACGGGCTGATGCTCGGACAGACCGGAGGTGGAGTTTCGTCGGTTAACACGGAGGGTTCAGATATTAAATGACAAAATAATAATTCTTCTTCCTCCTCCTCCTCCTCCTCCTCCTCCTCCTCCACTTCTTCTTCTTCTTCTTCTTCTTCTTCTTCTTCTTCTTCTTCTTCTTCTTCGTCTTCCTCTTCTTCTTCCTTTCTTCGTTTCAGGCAGGTGGTAACGCACTACTTAGGTGCATTACCGCCACCTGCTATGCCGGAGTGTGCTACAGAATGACTACCTCTCTTTCCATCTGTGTATAATAACAATAGTTATATTAATTATTATTATACATTTTTTTTAAAATAATTTTTGTATCACATTTCTGAGTTCTTCATTTTTTCAACAATTTAAACAGTGCTTTATATAGATCTTCTTTTTCAATATTATTATTATTACTATTATTATTACTATTATTATTATTATTATTATTATTATTATTATTATTATTAATAATAATAATAATAATAATAATAATAATTTCAGATTGAAAACTTATACTGTCTCTGACTTGCAGCTGCTCACTGAGGGACTCCAGCAGCCGAAGTATTAAATAAAACACTTGAAGTATTAAATGAAATACGGCAAAAAAAAAAAAAAAGTGAGAAAATGTGTGAGGAATTTTATTTTATTTTTTATTTTTTTATTTATTCATTCATTCATTTAATATTACAATGATGTATTTTGCCACACAATTATTGCGGTTTTACCCGCAATCAAACCCGCTATGTTTTTTAAACGGGAAAAGCCTGGAACCCCTGCGGCCTAGTGGCCGCGAAAAAGCAGCCAATCAGCCAATCAGCCAATCACAGCGAGTCTCTGCCGCCCGCAGGCTGTACGTGCACCCGGACTCTCCGTTCACCGGCGAGCAGCTCCTCAAGCAGATGGTCTCCTTCGAGAAGGTCAAGCTGACCAACAATGAGCTGGACCAGCACGGACACGTGAGCAGCACCTTCTTCTTCTTCTTCTTCTTCTTCTTCTTCTTCTTCTTCTTCTTCTGCTTCTTCTTCAATTTCTTCAATTTCTTCTTCTTCTTCGTCTTCTTCTGGTTTTTACCTCTCGGCAGTCCCTAAATGTAAAATTAATCATTCAGAAAAGTTCTCGCCAGATTTGAAGGTCGAGGTCGGTCAGTTATTACTTCAATTAATCCCTTCATTTCATTTTTAGCATCAGAATAATGAAGAATCCCATACAAATAATTCCGACATGAATGGGATGGCTTTTTTGTGACTCGGGGTGATGATGCAAATAATCAATTTAAAATAATAATAATTTTAAATTGTAAACGGACATTATTGCTCGCACGGAGTTTATCAAAATAAAATCTGTGATATTTAATTCATGGTTATAGGCTTCCTGTGATTTTGCCTGTAGAACTCAAAGATGTAAAACACAACAACTGCTTAAAGACGGCAGAAATAAATGCATACATATTTTTATTTTAAAATGCGAAAATCAAAATACGTTAAATGTATTTATATATTCAATATATTTCTAATAGTATATATAGTAAATAGTGCTCTGGTATCTTGTCCTCAGTTTAAAGATTAAAAAAAAATGTATTCACGGTATTTTCAAAGAAAGCAATGTTAAATCAAGGCAATAATACAATAAATATTTTTTTTATTTTGGCAGAATCTGTTACAGGCTCTAGAATTGAAAAAATGTACAGTGTTTAAAATATGAATTAGCCCTGAATAAACAGGTTGTTGATTAAATTTTCTATGTTTGTATTTGCAAAAATATGCTTTGTTTTATTTTACAAAAGTACAGTAAAATATTTTATTTTTATAAATACATTTTAAAAAGCCCTAATTGCAGAAATTAAGTGTAATTAACCGACACAATTAACTTTGATATTTTAGATAAAAAAGCACTTGAGTGGTATAATTGCAAAGGCAGTACTGCATCCTCAGTGTAAAATCTCCAAATGCGTTCTTTAGAACATGATGTGCCGTACATGTCATTTTTATATGTAAAATACATTGACAGCAAAAAAATAATAATGTTTTTTGTTTTCAAGACACTGAAAAATCTGTTTAAAAAGTGAACTGAAACACTTTCATCCAGATTTGGAAACAATCTGAATGCAGTTCAGAACTGAAGCTTCATCAAACCAAATGACAGAAGAAGAGAAAATATGCGAGTTGTCTTCTTAACGTCAATATAAAGATGCTGTTCAAAACAGGTTTCTAGGAAAAGACGTGAGTTATTCTTTCCGGGACTCGTGTTGAAAGTGGTCAAGGTCCAGACTGTTGACCGCAGGTCGGGTCCCCTCGGCGGTCACATGACTGCTGCATGGTCCACAAGCTGAAGCTGCTGCCTGTGCTGCTGGTTCTTGCAGATCATCCTGAACTCCATGCACAAGTACCAGCCTCGGGTCCACATCATCAAGAAGAAGGAGCACACGGCCTCGCTGCTCAACCTCAAGTCGGAGGAGTTCCGCACCTTCGTCTTCACGGAGACGGTGTTCACGGCGGTGACAGCCTACCAGAACCAGCTGGTAAGTGGCTGACCTCCTCTCACTGATCCTCCAACACATTGTTGTCCTGTTGTTGGTTGCTGCTGCTGCTGCTGCTGCTGCTGCAGGTTCACACTCAAACCTCCAGATCACTGGGACAAGTTGTGGTGGTCAAATCAATGATCTAAAACTTGTTGTGGGCCTGTGTGGAGACTGAGGTGATGCTGGTTGGAGAAAACTCCCCCTACAGCCAGGAAGTGGGGTGACACTCTGAGCTCCACTGAGTCGCAACACAAGACCAAGAATCAAGTTATATGGCAGTATAACTGGAGACTGCAGCCAAAGTGACTGACTGACTGACTCTCTGGCTCACTGATTGACTGAGCTAAGGTGCAGCTCAAACTGAAGTTCTGTTGGAATTAATTAGAAAATTAAACTAGACATTTAAACATAAGACGTAAAATACAGACTGGAAAAGGAGTGAGAAGAGGTGTAACAAACATCTGCCTCTCTCTCTCTCTCTCTCTCTCTCTCTCTCTCTCTCTCTCTCTCTCTCTCTCTGCTCCTCAGATCACCAAACTGAAGATAGACAGCAACCCCTTCGCCAAAGGATTCCGGGACTCGTCGAGACTCACCGACATGGAGAGGTACTGGGAGTTCTGGAGACACACTCTGTTCTGTGTGTGTGTGTTTGTGCGTGTGTGTGTGTGTGTGTGTGTGTGTGTGTGTGTGTGTGTGTGTGTGTGTGTGTGTGTGTGTGTGTGTAGTCAACTTTATTTCTCTTCTCTTATTTTGACGGTCTGTCTTTATTCCCTTTTTGATTTGTTTTTGGAAGCTTTCACTCCGATTTTATTATCTTCAATACTTTCAGTCCTGCTTCCTCTCTTTTGTCTCTTTATCACTCTATTGTTTTCCTTCTATTCTGTGTTTTCATGTGCACCCTAAAATAATCTTCAAGTTTTTTACTATGGTTCTGTATTTTTTTTTTTTAACCTTTTGAATGTGGTTGCTTCCTCTCTTGTCTCTCCTCTTCAATTGTTGGTTTGCTTTTATTCATTCATTTTTTGTATTCTTATTATAATTTATCATTCTGCTTTTTTTATATTTGTTTCCATTCTTTAATTTTCTTCTTTGTATTTCCTTCCTTACCAGTCGGAGACGCTCTTCATTTCTTTCCTCCCTCTTCCGTCTCCTCTGTCCACCGTCACTGATTTTCTGTTTGTTTGTTGATGTGCTGGCGTTTTATTGTCTGTCATGTTGTGAGTTTGAGGCGCACGCGCGCACACGCGCACACACACACACACACACACACACACACACACAGATTTCTGGTAACTGGTAATCAGCTGATCAGAAGCGTCTGTTCATGTCCATCACTCAAACGCAGCAGAAGCAAAACCGGCCAGAAAAGACGCAAACAGCGACTCCACTTCCTGCCCCCGCCCCCAGTCGTCTAACCCCCCCACCCCCACCCCCACCACGTTCCTCTGTCTCTCTCTTTTTGAGGGCTGTGAATTAGACCTGATCAATTGATCTTTGGGGAGCTGCAGAAATCACATTAGTCTGGAGTCGCCCACTGCACTAAAACACACTCTAATTCAATTGGCCTCCGTGACTGATTGAAGCCAGCGTGTCCCGCCCCCCCCCCAGTGCCTCGGCCTTGCTGTGCATTGTGGGAGCTGGCGGTGGCCCCCCAGCGCCGCGGGGCCCCTGACGCTGATAAAAACACACACATTTGTACTCGTCTGCTGACAGATATTGCACTTTCCTAACCTGATTGGAGGGACACGGAGGGGGAGGGGCCGCTAATGTGGACGCATGGCTCTCATGATGCAGCCACACACACACACACACACACACACGCGCGCACGCTGCCTCCCTCAACAATTTGTGTCACTGTGTTTGAGAAGTGTGATCTGACAAGACTCAAATGAGCTAATGCACTCTGCAGGATGGCCACTGTCGCACGCACACACACACACACACACACACACACACACACACACACACACAGACGCACACTGAAAGCTCACGCACACACGGCACAGTGGCAGAAATGCACACGACAACACAAAGCAGACGCACAAAACACAGGCGTTGTGTTTGAATCTGTGATCCTTCAGTTGTGCGTCTGCGATGTCAGCAGCAACATTTGGACATGGTTTTTAATATAATAAACAGTAATTATAAAATAAATAAATTTTTTTGTATTTTTAAATTGTTTCTTTTTTCTCCAAATTCTCTAAATGTTCCGGGGGTTTTTTCACTCATTGCTGCTGAGTTGTTTTTATATATGCACACATGTATATATACATATAGATATATGTATATATATAAAGAAAGAAGAAAAAACAGTTTTTTGAGATTGATTAGCCAATATTATCTCATACAACCAAACAATGACACTGACATTGAATTTTGAACATTTCTCATCACTTGTTGAACTGTTCGTATGTCACCAAACACGGGACTAAGTGTGGACTATGTGTGCACCCAGAGGAGATTCACGTAGTTGCTGTGTCTCGGGCCTCTGCTGCAGGGAGAGTGTGGAGAACCTCATCCACAAGCACTCGTACGCCCGCTCGCCCATCCGGACCTACGCCGCTGACGACGAGGCGCTGAGCGAGGACGGACACATGGCGCACAGCCGAGGTGAGCCGCTGATGATGAGGATGATGATGCAGGTGGGCTCCCCCTGGTGGACTGTTTCCTGACCTGCTGCTTTGTCTTGCAGCCTCGGCCTTCAGCGCCTCTGACAACCTCTCCCTCAGCTCCTGGGTCACCACGGCCGCCGCCGCCGCCGCCACCTCTGGCTTCTCCGGCTTCCAGCACCCGCAGTCGCTGTCGGCCGCCATGGGGGGCGCCACGCCGGCCCTACCCCACCCCATCCAGGGCTCGCTGCCGCCCTACAGCCGGCTGGGTGTGCCGCTGGCGCCCGGCGCCCTGCAGGGCAGCGGCCCGTCCTTCCCGTCCTTCCACATGCCACGCTACCACCACTACTTCCAGCAGGGGCCCTACGCCGCCATCCAGGGACTCCGCCACTCCTCCACCGTCATGACGCCCTTCGTATGACTCCGCCCCCCTCGCACCTGGGAACCAGGAAGCCCACTCGGACTTGTTCTCTGTAAATAAGGTGGTGCCCCGGGTGAGGCGATCCTGGACTGGAGAGCATCAGAGGAGCCGATTGGCTCCCCAGGAGAGGAGCGTTGATCACGTGACATCATCATCACCTGCACTGCAAACTAGAGGTGAAGGAGCCTCTGTCTGATTGGACCAAAACTTCCCGCTCTGTTCATAATGTAAGAGAAGAAGAAGATGAAGATGAGCAATGTTTAGAAAGCTGAGGAGAAGCTTGTATTATAGGACGCATGCTGACTGCAGGAGACTGGGTTTGAAGATCTTCTGACTCAGCAGACCACGTCTGGAGATCTTTTGCAGGAGACCAGGTCTGGAGGCCCTCTGCTGCAGTAGACCCGGTCTGAGGATCTCGTGCTGTAGGAGACAAGGTCTGGCGATCTTCTGCAGCAGAGTCAAAGAATTGTCACTCCAGATGTTCTCAGATGTTTTCCTTCATGTTCCTCAGTCACTGACCTAACTCTGGCAGAAGACACCAGGAGCTGGTTTCTGATTGGCTGTGAGCTGCTGTGTGACAGAGCCTCTGAGTCGTTTGTTTCCTTCACAACTTCCATGAACTCTGAGCCCAGTCAGAAACATTTGAAAATCCTTTTTGTTGTCTTCAAGCTCGTGGGCGGAGTCACACCGACTCGTCTTCACCTACATTTCCTCCCAGCCAATCCAGCGCAGAGCTCCAGATGTCGGTTTTAAAGTCTCCGCCCTCTTTTTAACGCAACAAAGTGACAGATAGAAAGCAAACGACAGGAGAAACCAGCAGTTTCAGGGCTTTTTGTTCGGCTTCAACCCAATAATTCCTCTTCGTGCCGCTGCTCTGTGGAGATCAACAACTCAGTTTCCAATACAACACGAGCCAGTTACATAAACAGGTCAAAGGTCAGATCATCAAAGTTTCTGTTTCAGTTCCCTGAGGAGGAACATTCAACCTCCTCAGTCTGTCAGAGTTTCTTTCCAAAGCATTGCCAGTGTAAATACAAAGAAACGCAGAGAAGTCCTCACTCACTCGCTCACACACACACACACACACACACACACACACACACACACACACACACACACACACACACACACACTGTCTACAGATTGTTTTGGTTTTTTTACACCGTCTGAATATGTCTCAGCCAGATTGTGTTGTTTTATTTGTTTCTACTTGTTTTCCTGTTTAAGTGCAATATATTTATTTTGCTCTCTGGGATTAATGTGTAATGTATTCTGCGACATTTAAAGATTTGTAAACCTTTAAAAATATATATAAATATCACCACCCAAACTGCTTCTTTTGGTCTCTGACTGTCTTTTAATTTCCTTCAGGCCTGCAGCATATCCCGTCCTACAGCGCCATCTAGTGGTCAATGTGGGTGCAGATCAAACCACCAGCAGTCGTTTCTGCTCCACTTAGTTCCTGTAAAGCAACGAAGACATCAATAGTTTAGTCAAAACGTACTATTTGTAATGTATAATATAACATAACATTTAAATGATCTATATATTATTTATATATATCTCCAGTATATGTCCCATTTAAAGGAAGGAGGATGTGTCTCGTTGAAAGGTGCAGGGTCAAATGATAATGTGGAAGCAACAGGAGACTGTTTGCAATGAAAATATCAACACAGTTGAAAACAGGTAAAACATGGAATGAACAAATATCTTTAGATGGTCCAGTTAATAAAGGTGAATTAAATATGAGCCCAAATGAGTCACATTTTAGCAGCGCCATCTAAAGGATAAAACAAAACTGAAACATAAAACTTTCAAATCATTGACAAAGTCAGAAACTCTCAACAACTGTTGAATTATTAAAGCTAAAGTCTGAGGTCATGGTTTGTGTGTGTGTGTGTGTGTGTGTGTGTGTGTGTGTGTGTGTGTGTGTGTGTGTGTAACGTTTCACATTTACATTTATGAGTCTGATGAGCTGCTGCAGCACCTGATAAATAAAACCCGCAACAAGATCGTGGACACACATTTGATCTTCACACAGACACACACACACACAGACACACACACACCAGGTCTATCTGCATGGCCATCAGCCGCCACCGCAGACCAGCTGACGGGTCAATGGTGGTACGTCAGTGGCCGAGGAAGAAGGAGGAAGAGGAGGAGGAAGAGCAGGAGGCTGTGGATAAGAATCTGGTGTGTCCTCAGAGGAGGAGGAGAAATAAATAAAGAAATAAAGAGCGTGGGGGGCGGCTGTGATTGGATTAGAGGGCGAGACGCCCGCCGTGAGGCACGAGGCAACAAATTGGAGGCAACAGTCGGCGCACAGAGTCCATTCTGGAGCCTAATTTACACAGTGAGGAGCAGGAGCGCCATCTAATGTCATTTCCATTCATTTTGTCGTCCCCCCACCCCCCACCCCCAGCCCCTCCCCCTCACCTTAAAGCTTTTAGCAGTCTGGCTGACATCATTAGAGCGTCGGCAGCGCGCCGTCACAGGACGGATGGGATGCTAACGCTATGCTAACGTTATGCTAATTGCCCTCCCAGTCAGAAAGCAGCTGGCAGAGCTTTTATCCACTGGGGGTCCAGAGGGGAGAAGGATTTAGCACCGAGGGTGGAGGAGGGGTGGAGGAGGAGGACAGGAAGTGCAAACTGCTGCCAAAAACAAGGAGAAGACACTTTTGGAGGGGAAAAAAACAACGCACCTTGAGAGCAAGGTGAGGACATAGCGGGCTGGACAGCACTTCCTCCACCACCTCCACCTCCTCCACTTCTTCTACTTCCTGTCCAGAGAGGAAAATGTAGTCTGACATGACGGCGGCGGGTCGATACGACGGCCACTCGCTCTCTTGCTCTGCAGCCCGACTACACAGAGGAGTTCAGGTCCACTTCTGGGCAACATGTCTGAGGAATAAAGACATTTTCCCCTCACTTCAAAGAATGACCTGATCGACCCCCAGTGGCTGGTTGCAGTATATAAATCCCACACTTCTCCATGTTAGCAAACCCATGTTTGGGCAAAAGCTAGGAGTAGTAAGACCTAGCATCTGTATCGAAAGAAAGGCAGCCAATCCTGGGACTCTACCGCCCCCTGGGGTGAAAACCAGGAACTGACAAAACATTAGCACAGCCCTAAAAGGACAGAATTCCTCCTTGTTACAATCAGTAAGTGTGTCATCAGCGCCGCCCCATCCTATTTTATTCTTCAGAAATTAACAAGTTGTTTGGATGCGCAAAGCTTTTACTCACAATTCAATCAGGAGATAATTGTGAAAATAATCATATCGTATCGTATCGTATCATATCATTTAATATAGTGAAGCCTTTAAACTGTCAAACACAACGCTACACACAAAAAATAGCGCCGAGACGAGTCTGACTTCAGGCTACAGCCGTTCCAAACTTTAGCTCAGGAATCTTGAAAAGGGTGGAAGAAGAGACTCACAAGTGTCTGACAGAAAGATTTCGTCTCATTTCAGTTCAGAATCGTGGGGGTGGAAATGTTGAAATACATCAAAAAACGTCTTCCGTTAACTGAAACGTCGCCCTCTGTTGCTGTGGGGATGAAGGTGCAGGAGCCAGCTCAAGTGTCGGGCCGACTGTGGCAACACGGCCTGATGGTGGCGGGTGGGGAGAGGCGTTGGTGTGTGGGTGTGGGGGGAGGGAGGCGGCGGCCTGCATTACAAGGACTTATTATGATGATGAAATGTCCGACAAGACCCCAAACACCCTCTTAGAGAAATTTCTTCCTCCGATAAGGGGAGTCCAACCTCGGGAGAGGGTGGGGAGGGGGAGGGGCAGGGGTGGGAGGAGGAGGAGGGGCGATGCTAACTTGATTGGACCGGCGGCTCGGCGGGGGGGCGAGGCTAACCAAATCAAATGGCCGTCAAAGCCGCTGTCATGCATAATTAATTGTGCCTCCGAAGCAGCGGCTACACAAAAATCCATGCTGATTGGATTAGGGGTTTTTTGGAGGACTCTGAAGTGCACGGCTGTCTGAGGCGCTCACCTCGCTGCCGCTGGGCCGTGTCAGCCTGCCGCGCTTCCAACAAGGACAAGAGTCAAACTTGTATCCAGGTACAAGTCCATCTGGTTAGAGAGTGAACCTCGGTCAAGGTCGCTACGCTTGCGCTAGCAGCTAACCAGCTAGATTATAACTATCAGCTAACAACTACGTTTCTCAGGTTAAACAGTTGATGAAAATTTCAATTAAAAAAAATCGGGATTAGCCACGCCATGTCGGCGATTCTATAAAAGGAGAGGGCAAACTTTTAGATTGGATTCTACAACAGTGGGTTGTAAAATGTGAAAGAGGGGGGTAGCGGAGCAGCAGCAGATGGATAGAGAGTTTTGGTGAGTCAACTCATAGGAGGAAAAAAAAATCGATTGCAGTTTTGTACTTTGCCCATGACTGGTCTAGAACTTCCTAGAACCACCCAGAACTATCCAGAACCATCTAGAATCACGCCTGGATCATCTAGCCCAGAGGTGGGCAAACCTTTTGACTGATGTTGGTGTTGCTGTATTGTCAATTGAAAATGAAGCAAAGCAAAGTTGCAAGCAACTCAGTGTCTTTGAAGCCCCACCAGGGTGTTTAGCTCTTTATTGAAATGACTCTGAAAACACTGCAAACATGGAGGAGATCCAGCTGTTTGATGACTGACTTACTTTCTTCAAGTCCGGCGGTCTGGAGTAAAAAGTTTAACGGGCCGTAGTTTGCTCCTGCCTGCTCTATAAGTTTGAGGCTGACGCTTGTGCGCTAACACACTAATGTCGTGCACGGCATGAACAAACCTGATTAGTTTTATTTCTTCCTTCAGGTACAAGAGGAAAAGTAGGCGAGATTGTTGGATTGGAATTAGCGTTAGCGTGAGATGGACAATCTGGAAACAGTAAAACATTTTTCTCCTGGTGTTTTTCCCTCGATGCTCAGTCGTCGATACTATACTGACCCACTCAGAGGACGTCAGCAACTCACGTTCTTTTTTTTTTTAACCATAAACTGTCTGCCAGCCTGGTCAAATAGACTTGAGTTCCATTGAAAAAAGGTCCCAGATGAATCATTCCAACCAGGAAGAGATGAGAAAAAAACCACAGAAAATGAAGCTTCACTAGAAAGTTTTCTCACCAGTGTTTCCCATTAACTGGTCTCCAGTAGGTTTTATAGCAGAAACCTCCAGCCACTGAATTATGACTGTTTGCTGCCATCTGTCGGACAGCAGAAGAACTACAAGAAAAGTCCAACATTTAAATCGCAGCAATTATATTTTTTATTCCAAAAAAAGGCAAGATACCCAATATTCAGAGATGCATATACATACATACATACATACACGTGTCGAGAGATCATGTTCATAAAGTGGAAAAACAATGTGCTTCAGTTTGCTGCAGCGTCTCTGCCTGCACGGCGTGTGCACGAGCGAATGGTGACACCATCAGGGCACCATCAGGACGCCATCAGGCCTGATCGCCGTCGGCTCCAGTTGTTTTTTTCCCTCGCCAGCGCACGTGAATAAAACATGATCTTCCTGCTGCACTGGTGGAAGACAGTGCCCTCTGCAGTCTCCTGGTGGAAGTGCAGCGTTGTTCATGACTCTCCTCCTCAGCTCCTCCTCTGCAACTTATCCGTCTGACGGAGTGAAGATGAATTTGGCAAAATAAAAATGTTTCAAAAGAAACCAGATGATTTGAGGAGAAGGTTCTGATTGGTTCCTGCTGGGAGCAGCAGAGCTCTAATTGGCCGGGTGCAGGCGGCCCTCTGGGATGAGCGAGGTGAAGAAGGTGCTGACAAAGGACCAGGCGGCGGTGAGGAAGCCCACCTCGGGGGGAGGGGCGGCGGACTGCTCCTCGGCCCCCTCTCCCCCTCCCTCCTCGCCGCTCTCGTCCTCCTCCATCCCATCGTCCATCAGACGCTCCTGAGGGGACGGAGGACAGAAGAGCGTCACGCCACGGCCGTCACCAAGAAGCAACCGAGCGACGACGACCACTCACCATCTCCTGCTGTTCCTCCAGGGGGGCTGCACCCCTCTCTGCCCCCCGCTGCTGCTGCTCGGCCCTGAAGGGGAACCAACGGGCCTGGTGCCTGGGGCGCAATGAGACAAGTGACATCACGACCTCTGACCCTCCCAAACACTATTGTGTATTACTATGTTTGAAAATGCATGATGGGATATATCATCGGTCATACACTACTATGAGTGATGCATTGTGGGAGACATTGAGTGGACTACATAGTGAATACCAATATATTCCGCTACAAGATGGCGAACCCCCCCAGCAGGGGGCGTCAGAGCGACTCACAGGTAGAGCAGCAGCACGGTGCCCACCACCATCACCAGGCGGCTGAAGGACGAGTAGAAGTAGATGATGCCCAGCAGCACGCCGCCACGCGCCACCGTGTACAGCCAGTCCAGCCAATCACGGTTGAGCTCGTCGTCGTTGAGCACGGCGCCGCCCTGCGCGTTCATCTGGAGGTTGGCGTCGGCCGCCTGGTTCTCCGGCAGCGGCTCGGGCTCGCGGCGGGCGCCCAGCGGGGGAGGCGGCGGGACGGCCTCGTTGGGGGGAGCCGGGGGGCGTGACAAGGAAGGGTAGGAGGGGGAGGAGGAGGGGCCGGGTGGTTGGGAGGCAGCGACCGCTGCTTGACTGACGGAGAGAAGAAGGAAAACGGGTCAAAGAGTCGCCGCTCTGGTGGCCACAGAGGGAAAGAGAAAAACAGCTGAACGAGTGTAGCCACGGCGCTCCAGTCCAGTTTGAATTGGAAACATCAAGGGGTTACATTTTAGATTGTAGAATGTATTACATATATTAGATATTAAGTTTTTACCAATATAAAAATCATACATCAACTCTAATAAATAAACTCTGTATGAACTTATTTTTCTTTTTCTTATTGGAACAAACTTACTATTGCATGTAGTAGTGACGAGCGTACATCTGCTGCCACCACAGCACCTGCAGGGGGAGGTAGGCTGGCGGGGGGGCCGAGCCCTGCAGCGCCACCTGGCCTCCGTCTGGCCTGCAGCAGGGGAGAGCAGGTGTTTAAACACACACACGCACACACGCACACACACACACACACACACACACACACACAATGTGTTCCAGCTAGTAATATTCTCCTCTGTGCTTTCTCTCACCACTGGGGGGAGCCGGCGGTGGAAGGGAAGCTGCTGCGTGACCTCAGGCCGTCAGAGCCTCCAGGAACCAGAGGAGAGGAGGAGGAGGCGGGCTGAATGTCCTGAGTGGGCGTGGCGTCAGAGCTCTGAGGGGAGTCGGCAACCAATCAGACACTGAGCGCACTCACAAACACTGTCAGAGAAAAACCAGGCCCCAAGAGTCCAAGATGATTTGGGCCCATAGAGCATGTGCAGTAGTGTCACTTCCCATCATGCCTCTGTAATTCACATGATCTATTTGGCCAATCAGAAGAATCCTGGAGAACATCTCTTACAGACACGTCAGGACGCAGCCAATCAGAAGGAGCCGAGACGCAGCAGCAACGTGGTGGTGTCACACTGGGAATAAACTCTGTTCTGCTGATTTTCTGGCCTTTATCATTTTTTTAGACGACTAAAAGACCATAAGTGAAAAATGTACAATAAAGATTTGCTATGAATCGCGTTTCAGGTCACCGTCGTCCTGTCAGCCGTTACAGGCCTTTATTTTTGTATTGAGGTCTATGGGAAAAAATGCTCTTTGGGCCCATACGATTTTTTGCTGCAGTACCTCGGGTGGCCACTGGGAAAATCTGCACGCCGCCAAATTGCCAGTCCGGTATATCCAGTTCTTATAATACATCCATGAGAAAAACAACCGAGCGTGGCATGGATCAAAGGCACGTTAGCCGTTAGCAGCTAGCTGTGTGTGTTCTCTCTCCAAGTGTCACACACACACACACACACACACACACACACACACACACACACAGGTGGTTCTACTCACGGTGGACTCTGGCAGGACAGCAGCGTGGTGCCGAGGCTCCGGGGAGGCTGGGGGGCTGTGGTGGGCACACACCAGGTGCATGGTGTGGTAGTCATCCTGCTGTGGAGCGGAGGGGTGGGAGATTAGAGTGGAAACATCCAGAAGTCCGACACAAAGAGTGGGTTTTTTGTTGGGAAGGCACACACACACACACACACACACACACACACACACACACACACACACACACACCTATGCAGAGGCCCTGACTGGTGCTTTAATGGTTTTCACTAGCTGTGTTTCCATCACCCCTAGAATTGCACCAAACCTAAATATGGCAATAAAACCTGGTGATGGAAACAGCTCAACTTGGAAAAAACTCAAATATGGCTAAAAGGTTTCGACGCTCTCATGAGGTGGTTTTTCACACGTATCCATATAGTAGAGGTATATCGCAAAAATGTCATGGAAACATTTTATTTGCATTTACACGTCAATGGACGTGACGTACGGGGTCACGTGACCAGTGAAAATGGTGCGTTATGATTGGACGGAGGAGGAGAGGGAATATTTTTTACAAGTCATCCAAAGAGAAAAATGTAACAACCATTCTTGACAGCAAACAAACATGTACAAACATTGTACTTTGTAAAAACTTTAGAAATATCCCTTTTATTTTGCGAAAAACTGTCATGGAAATGCAGCTATGGATGGAGGAGGACTCTCAGGAGGTCAGGGGCTTCAGAAGATGTTTGAAGAGTTTGGGGGTTGAAGCTCCTCAACTCTAAATCACTGTTTTTCAACCTTTTCTGAGTCACAGCACATTTTCTAGATTGAAAAAATCCCACCAACCAAAAAACATTGTAAAATCAGGCTTTTAGCCTCATGATGACAGTTATTTTTTAATTTATTTCTCCAATGTTATTACTTTTTAGACCAATGAAGTGAAATTAGATCGTTTTTCACGGCATACCTGACATTATCTCACGGTGCGCTAGTGGGCCGCGACCCAGTGGTTGAAAAACACCTCAAATCACCTCAAGAAAGTGAAGCTACAAGAAGACTCGGGCCAGCACAAACACTCCACTGGGCCACTTCCTGTTTCTGTTTCACAGTTACCTTCCTCAGCACGTCCCGCAGCTGCAGGTGGTCCTGCAGGAGTCTCCCGGAGTAGACCAGCCGCTGCTCCTCACGCGGCTGCAGCGCAGGGACACACCAGACACGTCAGTCAGCGCCTTCACAACACATCCTGCTGCACATGGTGCACCTGGTGCAGCCACTAGTGTTGTAGTCAAGACCACACCAACCCAGACCAAGACATTACCAAGACCAGAGAGCATCGAGATGGAGACCAAGACCAAGACCAAGACTTTATATATCAAAGAAAAATAACAACAAAACAGGAAAAAATGACCAGTATATTTTTTAAATTCCAATTTACTTTTAAATGGAACAGCAGCATCTCTTTTCAGCGTTTCAGCTGTTTTGCCAACTATTTTGAACCATTTTCACAAAAACAACTTTGCTTCATAAAATTAAAAAATTAATGAACTCGGAATAAGGGGGCAGGGTGTCACTCTGGGTGTCACCAACAGGGCGTAAAACGGCAGCAGCTGGATTCTTTTCTGTTATTATCGTGTTATTACAGTGTTGGCTGAATCTTGACTGGTCTGGATCAAAACCCCCAGTCCGTCAAGTCTGAGACGAGACCCTTAAAAAGCGGTCTGGAGACCTAGACCAGTATGGGGTACTACACCACTAGCAGCCACTCACCGGTCTGCTGGGATAGACCTGAGCGATGTGGCTCTTGAGCTGCCCCACCGTCCAGTGGAGAGAGCAGTGGATGGTCTGGTCTTCATACTTCTGGTTGGGGGCCTTGATGAGCAGCGTCACGGGGTCCCCCGGACCTCCAGAGTCCATGACTCCAGAGGAACCTGAGTTCAGGAGAGCTGAGCGGTCCGGACCACCTCAAATCATCCTGGACCTGGAGGCAGCGGTGATGATGGTGGGCGGGGGTGGGGGTCGGGGGAGGAGTGAAGGTTTCCCCTTCTACAACATGGACCCCATCTGGGGGGGAGGGGCCAGAGGTTCCCTCTGTGCTCACCTGAGAAGACAAGAGGAGTTCTTCCATCAGTTTGCTACTCTAGAGACAGCAGCAGCAGCAGCAGCAGCATGTCTTCATGGTGACCTCAGCATTGCACTCCGACAACTCTGACACCTTTGCAGAGGAAAAAAAACCTTGTTGTCAGCAGCTCTTAACTGCCTGACTTGAACCAGTCTGAGCGCCCCCTGCTGGAGGTTAGTAGGCAGGCTGAACTAAAAGAGTTTCCAGCAAGAATCAGAACCTAAGTAAAGATTCAATTGGAATGTAAATCATTCTGTTTCAAAATTAACAATAACCCACTGAGCTAATTTAAGACATCAATCAATCAATTAATCAATATTTATTTGTTCCCACTTTCAGGCTTCAAAGTTTACACATTTCATGAGATTATAAGAATATAAAGGTGATTTCTCTTTTGTGTTTACCAGTCTGCTATAAGCAGAAACTGAACTTGCTGAAGTTCCTGAACTCGTTTCCTTCTCTCTTCCCTCACCTCTGACCTTTGATCTCCTGCTTTGTCTCTGGCTTTAACAGCCAGCTGGTGCTCAAAGGAGCCATGTTACTGCCATCTTGAGGCTTTGATCTTGATTTGGGCTCTCTCCAACTGTTCACCCACTGAAATTCCCTTCAAATTCAAAAAATAACAACAACAGGCAGATCGGGGTGGCGTCTGCAGTGATGCGGTCGCTGTACCGATCTGTCGTGGTGTAGAAGGAGCTGAGCCGAAAGGCAAAGCTCTCAATTTACCGGTCGATCTACGTTCCAAACCTCACCTATGGTCATGAGCTTTGGGTGAAGACCGAAAGAACGAGATCGCAGATACAAGTGGCCGGAATGAGTTTCCTCCTTGGGGCGGCTGGGCTAGAGCTCCCATAGGGACAGGGTGAGGAGCTGGGTCACCCTGAGGGACAAGGTGAGGAGCTGGGTCACCCGGGAGGAGCTTGGAGTAGAGCCGCTGCTCCCCCACATGGCGAGGAGCCAGCTGAGGTGGTTTGGGCATCTGTTTAGGATGCCTCCTGGACGCCTCTCTGGAGAGATGTTCGGGGCATGTCCCACCAGGAGGAGACCTCGAGGAAGACCCAGGACACGCTGGAGAGACTACGTCTCTCAGCTGGCCTGGGAACGTCTTGGGATCCCACCGGATGACCTGAAGGAGCCAAGTGGGGCCAGGGAAGTCTGGGTGTCCCTGCTGAGACTGTTGCCCCTGCGACCCGACTCCGGATAAGCAGTAGAAGATGGATGGATAGATAAATATAAAATCTAAATAGTGCTTCATGTCTTCTCTCCAGGACGAGGCGCCACAAATTGAGCATGTTTGAGATTCAATCTGACGTCACCAGGTAAAGTTGAGAAACTCAATGATTGACAGGACATCGGGACACCTGCACCCTCACCAGTGTGGTGTTTACGAATAAACTCCTTGAGCACGGCACGACGAGACTTGCAGCACCTGAGTGAGAACCAGCTGGTTCCGGTTCAGGCGTGCCGTGTGTTTAATCTGACCCGAAAACTGAGCGGACAGCCTTGTGTTGACGTTTAACATTTCTGCACAAACGACGCATCGACGGCTCGCCGTCACTTCCGGTGGCCGCCTGCCGCTTTTTTGCGCCAAATTCACGTTAAAGTGCCCAGATGAATTTCGTGGGGTGACGGTCCGGACCTAACCGGTTTGTCGTGGTCACTTGGGCTCCAGAGTCACAGCGAGGACATCGCTTCAGTTGTTGTTGACCCCGGAGGGCCAGCTATCCTAGCCATTAGCTCAGTGGCTAAAGCTAGCTCCGCTAGTTTACGACAATAAAGATGATTCCGCCGCGGCAGTTTCGTGTTGTGACAACACCTGCGTCCGCCTACAACTGACGCGACCGGGAAGACGGCTCGGTTCCGCACCTGTTGACTGCTGTCACGGCGTAGTCTCTTCTTCGGTTCGGCTCGCTAGCCTTGTTGTTGTGATGGCAGGTGGGAAAACGGAAGTGCGTCACAACAGCTGATCATCAGAAGGAAGTAGACACGAGACAGTTTCAGCGCTAAATGTGGCTAAAGTGCACGACAACGCTTTTTTGTTTTTGTTTTTTATGAAAGACCTAAACTGATATTTTCAATCAGTCTAAAAACAAAACTTTGAGACCCCTGTCCTACTTTTTTATTTGTAATTAATACGATTATTTCTTTATCTTTTTATGTATTTATTTATGTCCTTGTTTGTGTTCCATTTTCTCCTGTATTTGTATAGACACACCTTAATCAGGCTTTTACTGAACTGAACAAATTCTTACATTCTCCTCAGGTTTTATTTTTATTTTATATCGTTGCCTTTTATCTTGCCGTTTTTCAGGTGACGTTAAATTCAGGTGTTTATATTTAACGGACTTTATTTGTTATTATAAGAAACAATTTTACTCTGTTAACCATTCGCTTCAATTTACTCTTACCATCAGGCCTTTTATTACATCTTATACTTTAAAGCATAAACGCACAACAGAACTCTGATGCAGTTTAAGCTGTTTAATAATACGGGGAAGTCAGACAGTCCAAGGTCGAGAGCCAGTGCAAGCGGTGACGGAGGCAGGCAGAATCAGCGTCGGGGTCGGACAAGGGTCAATACCAGCGACGAGGTCCAGGAGGGCCAGACAGGGAACGCAGTCAGAGCCGAGCAGGGTTACCAGGGAATCAGTCCGAGGGTGAGACAAAGGCAGGGTCGAACACGGTCCAAGTCGAAACGGAAACACAGATGAGGCTGAGGCGGGAAGGCAGGGTCGTACGGTCGGTTGTCAACAGGAACCGAGGAGCAGAACAACAGGGAGAAAACCCGCTGGCTTAGTGGCTCAGGGCAAACAGATAATCTGACAACGAGGGAACACAAGAGTCAGGCTTATAAAGAGAGTGCCACAGGTGCAGATGGTTATTGATCAGTGCTGGGCGGCCACCAACTAGAAGAAACCAAACCACAGGGAACTTGACGGGGACACATGAGAGGAGGTACTGCGGAGTTGTAACTTTGTGTTACATTTTAATTATGTAGAATAAAGTTTTTTGGTTGTCTAAACACACAAACAAGAAGGGAAAGAGCGAGAGAAAGGTTTTAGATTTTGAAGTGCAGATATTTAATTCCCTGTGAACTATGTGTTCTACTGTATGTGTAATATACTGTTTGTCCTTTTTACCATTTGGTTTAGTGAATGATGTGTGATGTGTAAATTGTTTATACAAATAAAGTTTAGGGGGAAATGTAGAAGTGAGACGATAACTATACTATAAAGTATGAACAAAGTTAATTAACTAATTGCACAACACAGCAATGCTGCGGTACTTTGCTTTCTGACCTCAGGATGATCTTCTGACCTTCTGCATGGTTTGAGGAGCACACAGTGTTCTTCTTTGTTTACAAAGGCGGATTGCTGTTGAAACTCCTGCGAGAGGAATTCTGGGCCGTGGTGCCAGCTAACTGTCAACCTCTCAGATCGCCGCCAAGGTTTCCCAGCTCTCCAGCCGGCCTCCTCCTTGTATCAAGCATCCTACTGGTACGTGATTTTCAGCCTGATCACCAATCAGTGCCTTGTTTGTATAAACCTTCATTCCTGGCTCCTCCCTACATCCCTCCCCCACACACCCCGAGCAGAGGAGCCAGCTACATTTGATCTCAAAAGCTCCAGCCAGAAACTCCAGAAGTTCCTTCCACCACACAGACCAGGGCTGCTGCCTTCAGAAGACAGAGGGAGGTACCATGAAGACTTTGGCCATGGTTGTCTTGGCTTTGCTGGCGTCTCTGCAGCTGGCGGCCGGCGCCAGGACTGACCCGGGAGCCTGCAAGCCAGTGACGGCCACCTTCTGCCAGGGTCTGGGCTACAGCACCACCATGCACCCAACCGGCGCCACGGGATTCAACCTGCAACAAATCGGCCAGATGGTGGAGACTGCGTGTTCGCCTCACACGCCGCCGGTCATGTCATGTGTCGCGTGGCAGTGCCGGAGTGCGGCTTGGACACCGACACCCGCCTGAAGCCCTGCAGGGCGCTCTGTGAGAGGGTCAAGACGGACTGCGAGGCGGCGCTGAGAAGCAAGCGCCTCTACTGGCCCTCTAGGCTCCGCTGCGACACTCTACCGCAGTCCAACTGCATCCAGGTTGGTGGGTAGCAATAGCACAACCAATCGCTGTTAATGTTTGTCAACGTCTGTGGACATGAACAAAACCAGAGTGTTTTCGATGAGATGGTGGGGGGTGTGGCCAGTCCAGCTGAGGAGCAACAACAACATCGGGCTCTGTATTTGTAGCTCATAAGAGAAAAATGAGGCTGCATCATGGAAGGAAGGATCCCTCCTTACTTAGGAATGGAGGAAGGCAGGAAGGAGGAAAGGAAGGAAGGAAGGAAGGAGGGAAAGAATGAACAAAGGAAGGAAGGAAGGAAATGAGAAAGACAGGAATAAAGGAAAGTAGTAAGGGAAGGAAGAAGGCAGGAAAGAAAGAAGGAGG
Organism: Thamnaconus septentrionalis; assembly: GCA_009823395.1. Taxonomy (NCBI): domain Eukaryota; kingdom Metazoa; phylum Chordata; class Actinopteri; order Tetraodontiformes; family Monacanthidae; genus Thamnaconus; species Thamnaconus septentrionalis. The sequence goes on from CM020511.1 coordinate 21,449,121, forward strand.
AAAGGCATGGTTGAAGGAAGGAGGGAGAGAGGAAAGAGGGGAAGTAGGAAGGAAGGAAGGAAGACAGAAAGGAAAGAAAGAAGGAGGGCAGAAAGGAAAGCAGGAAGGAAGGAAAGAAGAATGTAGGAAGAAAGGAAGGCTGCTATTTGTCCACCAACTCCCTTTTTGCTTCTTTGTTGTCTGGGCACAACACGCAACAGCCACACCCAGGTACTGGCTATTTTTTCTTGTTTGATGCTCCATTGGAGTGAAGCGACTGCAGTTTTTTGGTCACCACGCACCCGAGCAACGGGTCAGGCCTGCAACTTTTGTTTGTTTGTTCTTGGAATGTGTGCATCCTGTGGATATTGAGTTGTTTCCCTTGTAAAAGAGATTTTGAGTTGAAGGACTGTAGCACACTGTTTTAATTTCTATGTTAAGTAAAGAAGTGTTTTATTTGCAAAGTTAGTTTTTCAGTAGATTTATTTCTTTAGGTTTAGGTCTACTTTAGGTTTTACCCATTACTGAACCTTACAGAACTCGGGGCCCCATCTACACGCATAGAAGGTAGACAGGTTACATAAAATGGAGGCACTGCTGGCAGTAGTTTTTTTGGGGGGGGGGTCTTCAGTAATGGTCTAAAATAAGAATCACTTGAACTAAAACTGCTTTTAGAAAATGGCCACCAGTACAGCTAAATTAGTGTCTGAGCTGAGGAGGTGGTGCAGAGGTGAGGTTTTAGAAGCGGCTCGTGGGCTTATGGTTCTCGTTCCAGAAGATGAGGAAACCTCCTATATTGAAGAGACTCTGGAAACCATAAAGTTTGTAGGCCGCGCACGGGTTAGGGGACGGCTTTTCAATGCAGAACTGAAATGGCTGATGGTTTTAGTGGAATGTAGAGAAGCCCTAACAGGACTCAGTGTTCCCCCTGAGGTAGTTCCCCCCAAAGGTGGAGAAGCCTTGCCACTAATCCTGATTGATGGTGCCCCCACTGCTGCTGAAGATTTTCAGGGAAAACTGAAAGCACTGCTGCAAGCAGAGGGCAGAACGATGGAGGACCTTAAGCCTTTGATATCTACTGCACAAGGTTCCGCTAGCCCTACTGAGTCCATTCGCCAAGCAGTTGGTGATTTCTTGGAGAAGACTCGTGAACCCACGGTTGAGGGTGGTTACCGTCGCCTATGCATATTTTATGGGACACATCCTGTTGCAGTAGGAGAGGAACAGTTTGAGTACTGGCTAGAGCAGGCAGTACTAATAGTGGAGGAAAGTGAATGCTCAGAAAGAGAAAAAAAGCGACGGATAATGGAAAGTTTAAAAGGGCCAGTGTTACAAATTGGCAAAGCTGTGCAAGCTATCAACCCAGAAGTTTCACCTGAGGAGTACTTGGAAGCCCTTGAAAGTGCCTTTGGGACTGCAGAGTCTGGTGAAGATCTCTATTTTGCTTTCCGGTTGATGCAGCAGCAACAGGGGGAGAAGTTGTCCGATTTTCGCTGACGACTGGAGCGCTCGCTAGTTAAAGTTGTTCAGAGAGGGGGCCTTCCACAGAGCTGCAAAGACAGAGCTTGTGTGGAACAGCTTCTGAGAGGTGCTGTTGCTTCTGACCTGATGCTTATTCAGCTACGCTTAAGAGAAGGAAAATATAACCTTCCCACCTTTCTACAGCTCCTGAGTGAGATTTGTTCTGAGGAAGAATATGAGGCTTCAAGGTTAAAACTCAAAACTTCAGTGCATCCTGTGTAGACAAAGCAGGTAAGTGATGTAAAACTGGCTGAGATCCAGCACTTAAAAGCTGAAGTTAAAGAGCTCAAGTCTTTAGTTGCCGCTGTAGCAATGAAGCCCACTCAAGTTAAAGATCCTTCCGTTACTGTAGCTGCAACCACTTCACACTCTTGTAAGAAGCCTTAAAACTCTGAACACTCCGAACTAATAGCTTTCAAGAAACAAGTAATTTGTTTGCAGCAAAAACTGAGTAACAAAGGGACTGCATATGATGCTTCAGCTAACCCCACAGCAGTTTCAACCAGGGAGGCTTCAAACAGAGCTGCCGCCTCACATACCCGACCTGCTCGGCACCTTGAGGAACAGTTCTGTTATCGGTGTGGAGAGAATGGACACTTTGCAAGTAAGTGCCGTAACAAAGAGAACCAAAGCAAAGTTATTAAAAAGCCGATTCAAGCTCTGAGGCTGTCCCGAGATAACCGGTCTCCCACCAGCACAGCCGACGCCTTAGTTAATTGTGGTGTTAAAAGAAGTTTTGCGGCTACACCACAGAGAGCAGGGATCCCTGAAGGTTTGATCGGCCCACCTAGTATAGCAAAGTTAAAAGTTGAAGGAGTCCCCTGTGATGCCCTGTTTGATGGTGGCTCACAGGTAACCATTATTTTTGAGCCCTGGTATAAAGAGCACTTACCTGACATCCCCATACAGCCTGTTTCCGGTTTGGATCTATGGGGCTTAAGTCAAGCCGAATCCAGCTATCCTTACCGCGGTTACATAGTGGTGGACCTGGAATATTCAGCAGAGGTTAGTGGAACCCCTCGGACGGAAACAGTGCTTGCTCTGGTTTGCCCCAGCCCTAGGACTGCTGAGCAGGCGGTCCCTATTATAGGTGGGACAAATACTAGTCATGTAAGAAGAATGGTGAAGCAATGTCAAGAAAGTGGCTTTGACATCACACAAACCTTGGGCCTACAAGCTGACTGCACAGACTCAACTAAATCCATTTTGCCTATTAGTGGTGAAGATGGCGAGGTTGGCTGTCTGACATGGCGAGGTCCAGGCCATTTAACTCTGGTCCCTGGTCAAGATCTGCAAGTTGTCTGCAAGGTTGATTTGATTCGGCCTTTTGAGAAAGAGATACTGATGGTTGATTCACCCCCCTCATTTTCACTTCCAGCCAGTGTGCTACTGCAGCTCATGGTATTGCCTGGCCGTGCAGTGAATGTCAACAACTTCAGAATCTTGTTTCGGAACCAGTCCCTCAAGGAGACAAGCATACCAGTGGGAACAGTGATGGGATGCCTGTATCTTACAGAAAACATTACTGCCATTCCCTCCAATAAGCCAGAACCATCCAGCTTCAATGCCGAAATGATTAACTTTGAAGACTCACCTGTTCCCCTGGAGTGGAAGGAGCGGCTGAAGCGAAAGCTGTCACAAAGACCTAAAGTTTTCTCCCACTCTAATTGGGATGTAGGATTAGCTAGAGGGGTGGAGCACACTATTCGCCTGGCCGATCCCAGACCTTTTCGTCAGCGATCCCACCGCCTGACTCCAGCCGACATTGATGATGTTAGAAAACACCTGCAGGAGCTTCTGTGTGCCGGCATCATTAAAGAGTATCGCAGTCCCTATGCATCGCCAGTTGTAATAGTAAGGAAGAAAAATGGAAAGATTCGAATGTGTATTGATTACAGGATATTGAACAGCCGTACTGTGCCAGATCAGTACACTACGCCTTGCATTGACAATGTGCTGGAATGTTTGTCTGGTAGCTGTTGGTTCTCTGTCCTTGATTTGAGAAATGGTTATTACCAAATAGCCATGGCAGAAGAGGATAAAGAAAAAACTGCCTTCATTTGCCCTCTAGGATTCTTTGAGTTCGAGAGGATGCCTCAGGGAATCACTGGTGCACCAGCAACATTCCAAAGATTGATGGAAAAAACAGTAGGTGACATGAACTTGCTTCAAGTCTTGGTATATCTTGATGATTTAATTGTGTTTGGAAGGTCCCTCGAGGAGCATGAGGAGAGACTTCTCAAAGTCCTGGACCGACTGGAAGAAGCCAGTCTGAAGATCTCCCTGGATAAATGTCAGTTTTGCCAGCCAAAGGTAAAATATCTTGGTCACATTGTGTCAGCTGAAGGTGTCTCACCAGATCCAGTAAAAATTGAGGCCGTTACAACCTGGCCTCTCAGCCGACTGACCTACAGACTCTCAGGTCCTTTTTGGGTTTTTGTGGCTATTATCGCCGGTTCAAAACCAACTATGCTGCCATCGTGAGGCCACTTACAGAACTAACTAAAAGTTATGCTCCCACTCAGAAGAGTAGGAAAAATCACGAGCTACGTGAAAGAGTGTGAACCCTTCGGAGAAGATGGTACCAGGCCTGCACAGACGCATTTCACGAGGTCATCCACTGTTTGACTCATGTGCCAGTTTTAGCCTTTGCAAACCCCGACAAGCCATATATTCTGCATGTGGATGCCAGCTTAAAAGGACTTGGAGCTGTTCTTTTAGCAAGAATACAAGGAAGGGTTAAGGCCAGTAGCATATGCTAGTCAGAAGTTGAGCCCGTCTGAGAAACGATACCCTGTACATCAGTTAGAGTTTCTAGCACTCAAGTGGGCTGTTGTGGACAAGTTTCATGATTACCGTTATGGAGCTCAGTTTACTGTCTGTACTGACAACAACCCTCTGACATATGTGCTTACAACAGGAAAGCTTAGCGCTGTTGGACACCGATGGCTTGCAGCATTATCAACCTATGATTTTGATGTCCAGTGTAGGTGTGGTCGACGCAATATAGATGCTGGCCTTCTTTCTAGAAACCTTCCAGATGATGGCAACGATATGAAGTGGGAGACAGTTCCTCGAGCTGGAGTGAAATCCACAGGTCTGCCTCCCAAGAATGTCAGACCCAGTGAGGTATGTGGACCAGCTGGGACATTCCCGTGATTGTGTCCCAGACATTTTCACTTTCTCCATGCAGATTTCTGCAGAGATAAGGCGATTGAACGTGCTGTTCAAGCAGTTCAGCAGCAGGTATCGCCTGAAAATATCAGTGGAGATACAAAATTCTCTCAATTAAAACGCGAAAAGGACAAACTGGTCATAAAAGATGGACTACTGCGGAGCCAGAGCAAATGACCCTCAGGGGACAAATTCAGTCGACTGGTTTTGCCCAAGGAGTTCTGGGAAGCTGTGCTAAAGTCATTGCACAATGACTCCGGACACCTTGGGATTGAAAGAAGTACTGATTTATTGAGGAGTAGGTTCTTCTGGCCCCAAATGTCAAACGAGGCAGAGCAACATGTCAAGAACTGTGGAGAGTACATCACCCGCAAAACACCTGCCCAGAGAGCCGCTCCTTTTCATCAGATGCTGAGCAGTGAGCCTCTAGATCTGGTATGGATTGACTTTTTACCTATGGAACCTGACTGTAAAGGTTTGACCAGTGTTTTAGTGGTCACTGATCATTTCATCCGTTATGCACAAGCTTTCCCACCAAAGAACCAAACGGCACAGACTGTAGCAAAGATCTTAGTCGAGAAATATTTTATACATTATGGTCTACCTGCCCAAATCCATTCAGATCAAGGAAGGGATTTCGAAAGTCGCCTGATCTACTTCAGTTGATGGGAATCTGTAAATCACGAACTACTCCATACCATCCGCAGGGTGATCCACAGCCTGAAAGGTTCAATCGAACTTTGCTGTCCATGCTTGGAACCCTGAGCCAAGCAAAAGGCGTCAGTGGAGTCAGCATGTAGGATACTTGGTGCATGCTTACAACAGTACCAAGTGTGATGCAACAGGCTATTCACCATACTATTTAATGTTTGGGCGTGAGGCCAGGCTCCCTGTAGATTTATGTTTTGGTACCGCTACAGATGGGCAAAGGGAGAGTCATTCCCAATACGTTCCCGGAATGAAAAAAAGAGTTGCAGCGAGCTTATGAATTAGCCTCCACAACAGCTGACAAGGTTCACCACAAAAATAAAAAGCCGATGATAAAAGAGTTGGGTTTCAGTCTTTAGAAATTGGTGACAGGGTGTTAATTCAGAACTTGGGGCATAAAGGCAAACACAAGTTACAACCCCGATGGAGGTCTATTCCCTATGTGGTAACAAGAAGAATGCCCAATCTACCTGTATATCGGGTCAGTCCAGAACATGGTGACGGAGGCATCAAGACTCTTCATCGAGATCACCTCCTTCCCACTGGACAGCTCATGAGACTGCCGAAGTCGGAGTTGGAATCACCTGCCAGACTGAAGACCAGAGCTTCTCGTAAAAGTAAGAAGATTTCTCCTGCGCTTGAGCAAGATTGAGAGTCAGACTCATCCTCTGATTTTGAGTATGACAGCAGGTCTCACCGTCCTTGTATGAAAAAACGGACACAAAGGGCTCAGAATGCTGCAGAGCAGTCGCTGAGTATGAATATACAGGCTGATGAGAAGAGCCCTGGGCAGACAACTGAGATTTCTGAGGAAGACAAGTCTGAGGAAGAGGTCCGAAATGAAGAACATCAACATTCTGGCCTTGAGTCTGCAATAGATTCAGAACAAGAGGATGCTGGCCAAGAAGAAATTATGAACACCTACAGAGGAGAATCTCCAAGAGAAGAAGATAGGGTCAGTAGCCCAGAAAGCAGAATTGAAAAGACCACTGAGACCCATCCCAAAAGAGCAGTGAAACCAGTTGTCAAATTGACATATGACAAGCCCGGCAGGTCCAAAGACCAGCCCATCATTATTATAAACCGGGGTATTGTCATCAAAATAGGAGAGAGTTAAATACACTTCTCCCTGCTTGTTGTAGTTCTGCTGATGACATCAGACATTGAGAAGGGGGGAGGTATAGCCCATGGATATATGAATATATAAATACATACATACATAAACTAGTTAAATAAATAAATATGGTTCTAAGGATAATATTATTATTATTATCATTATTATTATTATTATTATTATTATTATTATTATTATTGCAAACTTGTGATTGTAAGAAGAAGAGTATTGTGTATTATGAATGCTAAAACTGTCTGTTTTATTTTTTTTTAAGTCTGTTCATGGTTGAAAGATTGTTTTCAGCTGTGGTAATGTGGACATGGACAATGGTTGAGCCCGTGGCCTTCATAAGGAGGGAAGAAGAAGCAGAAGGTAGACTGATTGAACGCAGGTGCGCCCGCAATGCAGGGGGATGCCGACGGGAGCCAGGACGGGAGAACAGTGACGGAGCCTCCGTACAGGATTACCGCAAGTATCCAGGTGAGGGAGTTGTCGACTACGACGTCCGCCCGAGGTCTAGTAGGCACATTCCAATGCTCCGTCCACTCATTTGTCCAATGAGTGGAGAAAGCAACGGTGGAGAAGCAGCTAAACCAGCAGGCCCCTCAACTACCGGAGAGCGCTCAGTGCCGAGCCGCAAGCCAGCTCCAAAGTTCGAAGCTCCTCGCACACGGCTCCGCTGCCACCGCTATAGCCCTGCCACCTACTGGGCACAACACGCAACAGCCACAACCAGGTACTGGCTATTCTTTTTTATTTGATGCTCCATTGGAGTGAAGTGACTGCAGTTTTTTGGTCACCACGCACCCGAGCAATGGGTCAGGCCTGCAACTTTTGTTTTGTTTGTTTGTTCTTGGAGTTGTGTGCATCCTGTGGATATTGAGTTGTTTCCCTTGTAAAAGAGATTTTGAGTTGAAGGACTGTAGAACACTGTTTTAATTTCTGTGTTAAGTAAAGAAGTATTTTATGTGCAAAGTTAGTTTCTCAGTAGATTTATTTCTTTAGGTTTAGGTCTACTTTAGGTTTTACCCATTACTGAACCTTACAGAACTCGGGGCCACATCTACACGCATAGAAGGTAGACGGGCTACATTTTTTTAATGTGTGAGGGATGAATCATGTGTTATCTGAGTAACACGGTGGTAGAAAAACAAGTGCTGCTGGTGTAGTGATTCCCACTGCCTCTCCACTCTGAACACAGAGCTCCACCGCTAATGTGTGCACAAGAACGGAACAATAACGGGGGTATGTCTTCACGTCGTAACAATAAGTCACAAACAATAAGTCTTGATTGAAATTTTTTTGTCCCCAAAAAAAAAGTTCTGATGGCAGAGAAGTATATTTAGTCAGCTTGCAGCAGGTGTGTCAAGGGTCAATCATGACTAACAGACACCCTGAAATTAAATGTTGCTCCTTGCTCCCTGGAGATCTGGGTCCCTTGGAGGCTTTTCCACCCTGGAGGTCTGGGTCGGCACTATTTCCAAGAACTTAAGACAAATCCACCAAGGCACAATCATTTCTGTAGTTCTGTAGGATCCGTGGAGGGTCACAAGGTTTTTGTGTTTTCCAGCATCACAACTCACAGGTGCCCGGGACGTGCCAGCCAATCACGGTGCCTTTGTGCACAGGGCTGCCTTACAACGAGACCTTCTTGCCAAACCCCCTCGGCCAAATGCAGCAGGATGAAATCAGCATGGAGATTCACCAGTATTACTTGCTGGTCGAATTGGGGTGCTCCCCGTCCCTGAAGAATATCCTGTGCTCGGTGTACACCCCCAAATGTGTGTCTGGAAGACCCTTACCCCCCTGCAGGACTCTCTGCGAGCAGGTGCGATCTGGCTGCGAGCCGAGGATGAACCGCTTTGGCTTCGAGTGGCCCAAATGGTTACCCTGTGAGTCCTTCAGTACTGAGTCCTGCAAGGAGGTGAGTCCCTTCTTCTCAGGGCAGTAGACCCGAGTGGAAGGTTGACCTGACCTGTGAGTAACCTACACTCCTGTGTGTCTTGTCCCAGTACGGGGTGGGTAGCAGTGGGCAGCTCTGCGAGCCAATCACCATCCCCATCTGCCAGGGATTGTCCTACAACCAGACCATGATCCCCAACCTGCTGGGCCATACCAGCCAGCGGGAGGCCGCCACCAAGATGTCCTTCTTCAACGCCTTTGTGCAGACTGTGTGTCAGGTGGACATCCGCCTCTTTGTATGCATGGTGTACTTCCCCAAGTGCGAGGCGGGTGAAGTACAGCGGCCCTGCAGGTCCTTCTGCGAGAGGTCCAGACAAGGCTGCGAAGGCTTGATGCGCAACTTTGGCATTTCCTGGCCAGAGGAGCTGCAGTGCGACTCCTTCCCGGAGGGCCAAGGCTGCATCTCGGTGAGTACTTGTCCGACCACTCGGCACCCCCAGCAGCGCATCTGGAAGGATGTGAAGCTCTTGTTAGAACATCCTTCCTATACATGTTTTTCCAGAACATTTCCACAATGTGGTTGAATGTGTTCAGCAAGTCCGTCACACCTGCAGGACATTAATTAATTAATCTTAATTGGGAATGCTTTTGAAATCTATTTGTCTGAAATCTGTCTGTCTGTCTACTCTTTATTTTACAGGGAGAGAGCAGATCTGAGGTGAGCACAACACCCCCAAAGTCTGGAAACTTCTAAACATATTGCTGTATATAGGGTGTATACGGAGTGCATTCAGGGTGCATGCAGGGTGTGTAAAGGGCACGTAGAGGTGTATATAGGGTGTATACAAGGTTTGTAGAGTGTGTATTCAGGGTGTATAAATTGTGTGTGTACAGTTACATTCAGGGTGAATACAGGGTGTGTACATGGTGTGTCCAGAGTGATTACAGGGTGTGTACAGGTTGTGTGCAAGATGTGTTTAGGGTGTAGGATCCGTGGAGGGTCAAAAGGTTTTTGTGTTTTCCAGCGTCACAACTCACAGGTGTCCGGGACGTGCCAGCCAATCACGGTGCCTCTGTGCACAGGGCTGCCTTACAACGAGACCTTCTTGCCAAACCCCCTCGGCCAAATGCAGCAGGAGGATATCGGCATGGAGATTCACCAGTATTACTTGCTGGTCGAATGGGGGTGCTCCCCTTACCTGAAGGACTTCCTGTGCTCGGTGTACACCCCCAAATGTGTGTCTGGAAGACCCTTACCCCCCTGCAGGAGTCTCTGCGAGCAGGTGCGATCTGGCTGCGTGCCGATGATTAACCGCTTTGGCTTCGAGTGGCCCAAATGGTTACCCTGTGAGTCCTTCAGTACTGAGTCCTGCAAGGAGGTGAGTCCCTTCTTCTCAGGGCAGTAGACCCGAGTGGAAGGTTGACCTGACCTGTGAGTAATCTACACTCCTGTGTGTCTTGTCCCAGTACGGGGTGGGTAGCAGTGGGCAGCTCTGCGAGCCAATCACCATCCCCATCTGCCAGGGATTGTCCTACAACCAGACCATGATCCCCAACCTGCTGGGCCATACCAGCCAGCGGGAGGCCGCCACCAAGATGTCCTTCTTCAACGCCTTTGTGCAGACTGTGTGCCAGGTGGACATCCGCCTCTTTGTATGCATGGTGTACGTCCCCAAGTGCGAGGCGGGCGAAGTACAGCGGCCCTGCAGGTCCTTCTGCGAGAGGTCCAGACAAGGCTGCGAAGGCTTGATGCGCAACTTTGGCATTTCCTGGCCAGAGGAGCTGCAGTGCGACTCCTTCCCGGAGGGCCAAGGCTGCATCTCGGTGAGTACTTGTCCGACCACTCGGCACCCCCTGCAGCGCATCTGGAAGGATGTGAAGTTCTTGTTAGAACATCCTCCCTCCAAATGTTTTTCCAGAACATTTCCACTATGTGGTTGAATGTGTTCAGCAAGTCCGTCACACCTGCAGGACATCAATTAATTAATCTTAATTGGGAATGCTTTTGAAATCTATTTGTCTGAAATCTGTCTGACTGTCTCCTCTTTATTTTACAGGGAGAGAGCAGATCTGAGGTGAGCACAACACCCCCAAAGTCTGGAAACTTCTAAACATATTGCTGTACATAGGGTGTATACAGAGTGCATTCAGGGTGCATGCAGGGTGTGTAAAGGGCATGTAGAGGTGTATATAGGGTGTATACAAGGTTTGTAGAGTGTGTATTCAGGGTGTATAAAGTGTGTGTACAGTTACATTCAGGGTGAATACAGGGTGTCTACATGGTGTGTCCAGAGTGATTACAGGGTGTGTACAGGTTGTGTACAAGATGTGTTTAGGGTGTAGGATCCGTGGAGGGTCACAAGGTTTTTGTGTTTTCCAGCGTCACAACTCACAGGTGTCCAGGACGTGCCAGCCAATCACGGTGCCTTTGTGCACAGGGCTGCCTTACAACGAGACCTTCTTGCCAAACTCCCTCGGCCAAATGCAGCAGGATGAAATCAGCATGGAGATTCACCAGTATTACTTGCTGGTCGAATTGGGGTGCTCCCCGTCCCTGAAGGACGTCCTGTGCTCGGTGTACACCCCCAAATGTGTGTCTGGAAGACCCTTACCCCCCTGCAGGAGTCTCTGCGAGCAGGTGCGATCTGGCTGCGAGCCGATGATGAACCGCGTTGGCTTCGAGTGGCCCAAATGGTTACCCTGTGAGTCCTTCAGTACTGAGTCCTGCAAGGAGGTGAGTCCCTTCTTCTCAGGGCAGTAGACCCGAGTGGAAGGTTGACCTGACCTGTGAGTAACCTAAACTCCTGTGTGTCTTGTCCCAGTACGGGGTGGGTAGCAGTGGGCAGCTCTGCGAGCCAATCACCATCCCCATCTGCCAGGGATTGTCCTACAACCAGACCATGATCCCCAACCTGCTGGGCCATACCAGCCAGCGGGAGGCCGCCACCAAGATGTCCTTCTTCAACGCCGCCTGTGTTTGTGCAGACTGTGTGCAGGACATCAATTAATTAATCTTAATTGGGAATGCTTTTGAAATCTATTTGTCTGAAATCTGTCTGACTGTCTCCTCTTTATTTTACAGGGAGAGAGCAGATCTGAGGTGAGCACAACACCCCCAAAGTCTGGAAACTTCTAAACATATTGCTGTACATAGGGTGTATACAGAGTGCATTCAGGGTGCATGCAGGGTGTGTAAAGGGCATGTAGAGGTGTATAGGGTGTATACAAGGTTTGTAGAGTGTGTATTCAGGTGTATATAAAGTGTGTGTACAGTTACATTCAGGGTGAATACAGGGTGTCTACATGGTGTGTCCAGAGTGATTACAGGGTGTGTACAGGTTGTGTACAAGATGTGTTTAGGGTGTAGGATCCGTGGAGGGTCACAAGGTTTTGTGTTTTCCAGCGTCACAACTCACAGGTGTCCAGGACGTGCCAGCCAATCACGGTGCCTTTGTGCACAGGGCTGCCTTTACAACGAGACCTTCTTGCCAACTCGCCAAATGCAGCAGGATGAAATCAGCATGGAGATTCACCAGTATTACTTGCTGGTCGAATTGGGGTGCTCCCCGTCCCTGAAGGACGTCCTGTGCTCGTGTACACCCCAAATGTGTGTCTGGAAGACCCTTACCCCCTGCAGGAGTCTCTGCGAGCAGGTGCGATCTGGCTGCGAGCCGATGATGAACCGCGTTGGCTTCTGAAAGTGGCCCAAATGGTTACCCTGTGAGTCCTTCAGTACTGAGTCCTGCAAGGAGGTGAGTCCCTTCTTCTCAGGGCAGTAGACCCGAGTGGAAGGTTGACCTGACCTGTGAGTAACCTAAACTCCTGTGTGTCTTGTCCCAGTACGGGGTGGGTAGCAGTGGGCAGCTCATGCAGCCAATCACCATCCCCATCTGCCAGGGATTGTCCGCCACCCAGACCATGATCCCCAACCTGCTGGGCCATACCAGCCAGCGGGAGGTGCCAGATGTCCTTCTTCAACGCCTTTGTTTGTGTGCATGGTGACATCCGCCCCAAGTGCGTAGGCGGGCGGTACAGCAGCCCTGCAGGTCCTTCTGCGAGAGGTCCAGACAAGGCTGCGAAGGCTTGATGCGCAACTTTGGCATTTCCTGGCCAGAGGAGCTGCAGTGCGACTCCTTCCCTGAGGGCCAAGGCTGCATCTCGGTGAGTACTTGTCCGACCACTCGGCACCCCCAGCAGCGCATCTGGAAGGATGTGAAGCTCTTGTTAGAACATCCTTCCTATACATGTTTTTCCAGAACATTTCCACAATGTGGTTAAATGTGTTCAGCAAGTCCGTCACACCTGCAGGACATTAATTAATTAATCTTAATTGGGAATGCTTTTGAAATCTATTTGTCTGAAATCTGTCTGACTGTCTCCTCTTTATTTTACAGGGAGAGAGCAGATCTGAGGTGAGCACAACACCCCCAAAGTCTGGAAACTTCTAAACATATTGCTGTATATAGGGTGTATACGGAGTGCATTCAGGGTGCATGCAGGGTGTGTAAAGGGCACGTAGAGGTGTATATAGGGTGTATACAAGGTTTGTAGAGTGTGTATTCAGGGTATATAAATTGTGTGTGTACAGTTACATTCAGGGTGAATACAGGGTGTCTACATGGTGTGTCCAGAGTGATTACAGGGTGTGTACAGGTTTTGTACAAGATGTGTTTAGGGTGTAGGATCCGTGGAGGGTCACAAGGTTTTTGTGTTTTCCAGCGTCACAACTCACAGGTGTCCGGGACGTGCCAGCCAATCACGGTGCCTTTGTGCACAGGGCTGCCTTACAACGAGACCTTCTTGCCAAACCCCCTCGGCCAAATGCAGCAGGATGAAATCAGCATGGAGATTCACCACTATTACTTGCTGGTCGAATGGGGGTGCTCCCCTTACCTGAAGGACTTCCTGTGCTCGGTGTACACCCCCAAATGTGTATCTGGAAGACCCTTACCCCCCTGCAGGAGTCTCTGCGAGCAGGTGCGATCTGGCTGCGAGCCGAGGATGAACCTCGTTGGCTTAAAGTGGCCCAAATGGTTACCCTGTGAGTCCTTCAGTACTGAGTCCTGCAAGGAGGTGAGTCCCTTCTTCTCAGGGCAGTAGACCCGAGTGGAAGGTTGACCTGACCTGTGGGTAACATACACTCCTGTGTAGCTTCACTTTGAGGCACGACTGTCAACAGTGCACTACTATCTGCGCCCACCTCGCCTCCGACCCCATTTTAAATGCCTCAAAACCACCAATAGACTTCGTCCTGTTTTTTTTTTTTTAGTGTGTGTGTGTGTGTGTGTGTGTGTGTGTGTGTGTGTGTGTGTGTGTGTGTGTGTGTGTGTGTGTGTGGTCTGACATTTTCTGTCATTTGTGTAAAGTACTATGTTTCAACTGTTGTGTTTTTTTTAAAAGAGCCATGTAAATAAAGATGGTTTGAGCACGCACACACAAATTGTCACATTTGAAAAGATGAAAGAAGCCCGTAATATAATTTTAAAAAAATTACAAAATAAATCCAGGAAAATACATTGTATGATTTTCAAATAATTTAATTGTATCAAGGTGCAGAAAATAGGCATTTCATCAATAACAAACGTGCACAGTCTCCAACAGAGCGCTATAAGAAGTGGGTACTGACAATGGGGGCGCCTTCACCTTCACCTGTGATCAACCAGGTACAGTGGTTATGAAAATCATAGTCTCCAATAGAGCTCTATAAGTGGGTACTTCTTATTTAGACCTAAACCTCAAATAAAATTCAATTAATCGCAAAGTGGGCACAAAAAGTCTTTCTCCATCTCCAGCTTGTCTACACATTCCCAATGGAACCACAATGTGCATGCAGCACATTGGATCTGAAACAATAAAAAAAAGCATGTGAGACATTATTTATTGGGACTACAAATAAAATTTCAAAATTCTTACCCATTGGATAACTGGGGAGTCCATGTGCCCACTGTCCTCATTGCTGCATATGCGGCAAAGTTGTGCCAAATTGTCTGTAAGGTACATCCAAAAAAATCACAGCAAATACCAAAAGCCTTAAGACAACTCATACATAGTCAACTTACCAGAGTTATCCAAAAGGGTCTTGGCTATTTCACTGTGCATTTCTGCAATTGCAGATGGCTCTGTTGAAAAATGTACCGCCTCACCTCTTCGGAGCAACTCTGAAATCTTGCAGGAAACAAAAGTTAGCTGATCACGTCTTGTAAAATGTTCAATTTAGATTTCAAAACATTGCTTACTTTGCAAATTATAACTCCACAAGATGTTGAGTCCTTCTGGGTGGGGTGTGGAACAGTTTCACACTTCCATCTGGAGATATTTAAACAGTGCATTCTTAAAAAGGCTCTAAACCAAAAGACATATGTAAGTGTGTATTAATGTATTCTTTTGGCATTTGTGGAAAAATAATAACAGAGATTGGCCAACCTTGTTGAGTCTCTGCACTTGTTGAGCTGTTTATCTGTGGCACCAAAGGGATCAACAAAAATGGCTCGCGACTCTCTTGGATACATAACCTTTTGCAGGAAGCGAACTATAAAGTATACTTTATGCAATACAATTCTTCATATCAAAACATTGTACACTTACCACTAGCAGCCAATGGTTATTTTCACAGACTGCTCCAATCAAACAGTCCCACTCCAAGATGTGGAGCTGCAAGTAACCATGATTTTAGTGGTCAAGAAGCCAGACTTAAACCATCAACTTGTAAATTGTAAAGCTTACCTTTTTCATTTTTTTACCAGTGCCTTTCCAAATTTCTGTCATGGCAAATACAACAAGTAATACAACAAGTATTTCTTCAGAAATTTGTTTGGCTAAAAAGTGTAAAAAACAATTTAAAACCTGGACATGAGGAAGAGGAAAAATTACTTGTGCCACATTCAACAACAACAATCTCATCAAGAGGTTGATGACCTCTCCGAACTGACAAGCTCTTTGGATGGAGCCAAGGTTTTGAAGTCTGCTGTAAAAAGCTTATAAGGGTCGTACCTTGCCCAAATGACTTCAGCCTTGGCTTTAAAAATGTCTTTTACAGCTGAAAATTGACAACATTTTATGAGGTACAGATATGCTGCAGAAATATACTTTAATATAATGACAACTGCCCTGCGATGAACTGGCGACTTGTCCAGGGTGTACCCTGCCTTCGCCCTAAGACAGCTGGGATAGGCTCCAGCAGACCCCCGTGACCCTGAATTGGAATAAGCGGGCATAGAAGATGAATGAATGAATGAATAATGACAACTAGTGAGCAGCATGAGACTTACCTGGAGTTGGACATGCAGCACTTTGAGGGACATTTGGAGCACTGCATTGAACCGGAGGAGAGCTTGCGATTCTTTTTAGTTTTGCGGGAATTCTCTCCTCTGGTTCAATGTAGTGCTCCAACTGGTCAATGTTTGCTGACGTTTTTGACCTCCCTCTTTTTAAGTAGACCAGTTTTTCCTCAATGTTGGTCACAATGAATGGCCCCAACATGTCCGGGGCCATTTTGCCACCTTTTCGTTGTTCTTGTCTGATGTTCTTTTTTTTAAAACTTTGTCGCCAACACAAAATGTCACATCTTGACCTTTTTCAAGTTTTTTATGTTCAATTTTTTTTGGGCACTTTTCAACATGTTTTTTTGTGTAAACATGTTCCAGGTCCTGGTATGTTTCTTCCAGTTTTAGTAGTCCCTCAAATGGGTCCTCATTTTTGAGAAGGCTTTCGACCTTCTCATGGGTGACCTTAAGTGTAACAGACATTAAATATCAAATGTTCTGTAGTCAGCACAATCTTTTGAACATTAAATTTTGTTCTTACCACATAATCATCGGGAACCTGGGATGGGTATTTGGCCTCTCGACCAAAAATTCAAAAAAAAAAAAAAAGGGACTGTGTTTGGTTGTGAGTAGTTTTTTTGTTCTCAGTCCAAACATGGTTGAGTCCAAAATTTGTCCCAGGATGTTGGCTTTGATTTACATAAAATGTTTAAAGATCTGCAAAGAATGTTTCATAAAGTCACTTGTTTCAACGTAGAAAACGTTGAAAAAGTAAGTAACTCACCTCTGAATGGTGCCATTAAGTTTTTCCACCAAACCATTTGTTTGGGGATGGTACGGAGAGCAAAAGCTCTGCTTAATGTCCATTTTTTCACACAGATTTCTATTTACCGGTAGCTGTTGATCAAATGAACAGAAACAGGTGCATTATATAAAGCACAGGAATATCGCAATGAACAGTTTGGTTCTCACCTTGTTTTTGAACTCTGTCCCCTGATCTGTCAGCAGTCTCTGAGGTACACTATATGTGTATATAAATTTAAGAATACAACTAGTGACCAACTAGTGACACGGTGGCGCAGTGGTTAGCGCTGCCGCCTCACAGCAAGAAGGTCGTGGGTTCGATTCTGGGGCCCGGGCCTGGGACCTTTCTGGGTGGAGTTTGCATGCCCCCCCCCCGTGTCTGCGTGGGTTCTCTCCGGGTTCTCCGGCTTCCTCCCACAGTCCAAAAACATGCATGTGAGGTCAATTGAACATACTAAATTGTCCGTAGGTGTGCATGTGAGTGTGAATGGTTGTCTGTCTCTATGTGGCGCTGCGATGAACTGGCGACTTGTCCAGGGTGTACCCTGCCTTCGCCCTAAGACAGCTGGGATAGGCTCCAGCAGACCTCCGTGACCCTGAACAGGAATAAGCGGGTATAGAAGATGAATGAATGAACTACTCATTGTCAGTACCCACTTTTTAATTGAGCTCTGTTGGAGACTATGATTTTCATAAGCACTGCACCTAGTTGATCACAGGTGTAGGCGCTTTCCCCCCATTGTCAGTACCCAGTTTTTAATTGAGCTCTGTTGGAGACTATGATTTTCATAACCACTGTACCTGGTTGATCACAGGTGTAGGTACTTTTTTTTCCCCCATTGTCAGTACCCACCTCTCATTGAGCTCTGTTAGAGACTGTGCACGTTTGTTATTGATCAAATGCCTATTTTCTGCACCTTGATACAATTAAATTATTTGAAAATCATCCAATGTACTTTCCTGGATTTATTTTATATTGTTTTAAAATTACATTACAGGCTTCTTTCATCTTTTCAAATGGGACAATTTGTGTGTGCGTGCGCAAACCTTCTTTATTTACATGGCTCTTTTTAAAAAAAAACACTAAAGCTGAAACAGTACTTTACACAAATGACAGAAAATGTAAGCACACACACACACACACACACACACACACACACACACACACACTCAAAAAAAAAAAACAGAACAAAAAAAACAGGACGAAGTCCATTGCTGGTTTTGAGGCATTTAAAATGGGGGGCGGGGGCGAGGTGGGCGCAGATAGTAGCGCACTGTTGACAGTCGTGCCTCAAAGTGAAGCTACGGCAAAGTACACAATGTGTTTTACTGGTGTTTTAGGCTTTGTTAAGAAAGTCAAATTACTCATAATAAGTTCTGAATAAGCTCAGGAAACAACTTATAAGAGGGTAGCAAGTTGATCTGGGCGAATACTGCCCGTGCGACTGGCGACGTCGTCCTATTTTGGGCTGCTGCGCCGCCGCTCACAAGGGAGCTGGTGGTCCGTATCATTTACCCCCATTATTATGTTGGGTTCATTATTATACATTCATTGTTCGACCTGTCAATAAAAGGAAGACGCATGCAAAGTTTTTTTTTGTTTTTTTTTTTTTTTTTTTAATAAATATGCATTTATTTGTTTAATAATTACTGTTATTATTTTGGACAAACGTGGAAAGGGGATGTGATCTTATCATTTCCGATACTAAATCAGCATTTGCGACATCAGACTGCAGCAAATTGTTTCAAGCACGACTGGATTACGTGACATTTCTCGTTCAATTTGTTACAAAAACGGGAAAAGTGCGACTTGTACTCGCGGCTTCGGAAAAAAATAATTTACCAACAGGCGGCGCCGAGGACGGCAAGACGAAATCACTTCCTGGTTTGCCTCATGGTGTGATTTAAGTGAGGTGGTTATGTTCGTTTGAAACGTCTGTGTGTTGTAGCCTAGAACTATCTTACTGTTGAGTTAATCCAACGAGACCCTGTTATTTTTTGTGTAAAAACTTAATAGTCAAAGTAAATTTTAACACAACAAACTTATATAATATGAAAAATAGCACTGTATCATTTCTTAGAGTGTACTACTGTATGTGTAATGTGTTTGTCCTTTTTACCATTTGGTTTAGTGAATGATGTGTGATGTGTAAATTGTTAAGACAAATAAAGTTTAGGGGGAAATGTAGAAGTGAGACAATAACTACAGTATACTATAAAGTATGAACAAAGTTAATTAACTAATTGCACAACACAGCAATGCTGCGGTACTTTGCTTTCTAACCTCAGGATGATCTTCTGACCTTCTGCATGGTTTGAGGAGCACACAGTGTTCTTCTTTGTTTACAAAGGCGGATTGCTGTTGAAACTCCTGCTAGAGGAATTCTGGGCCGTGGTGCCAGCTAACTGTCAACCTCTCAGATCGCCGCCAGATGTTTCCCAGCTCTCCAGCCGGCCTCCTCCTTGTATCAAGCATCCTACTGGTACGTGATTTTCAGCCTGATCACCAATCAGTGCCTTGTTTGTATAAACCTTCATTCCTGGCTCCTCCCTACATCCCTCTCCCACACACCCCGAGCAGAGGAGCCAGCTACATTTGATCTCAAAAGCTCCAGCCAGAAACTCCAGAACCTCCAGAAGTTCCTTCCACCACACAGACCAGGGCTGCTGCCTTCAGAAGACAGAGGGAGGTACCATGAAGACTTTGGCCATGGTTGTCTTGGCTTTGCTGGCGTCTCTGCAGCCGGCGGCCGGCGCCAGGACTGACCCGGGAGCCTGCAAGCCAGTGACGGCCACCTTCTGCCAGGGTCTGGGCTACAGCACCACCATGCACCCAACCGGCGCCACGGGATTCAACCTGCAACAAATCGGCCAGATGGTGGAGACAGCGTGTTCGCCTCACATCGCCACGGTCATGTGTCGCGTGGCAGTGCCGGAGTGCGGCTTGGACACCGACACCCGCCTGAAGCCCTGCAGGGCGCTCTGTGAGAAGGTCAAGACGGACTGCGAGGCGGCGCTGAGAAGCAAGCGCCTCTACTGGCCCTCTAGGCTCCGCTGCGACACTCTACCGCAGTCCAACTGCATCCAGGTTGGTGGGTAGCAATAGCACAACCAATCGCTGTTAATGTTTGTCAACGTCTGTGGACATGAACAAAACCAGAGTGTTTTCGATGAGATGGTGGGGGGTGTGGCCAGTCCAGCTGAGGAGCAACAACAACATCGGGCTCTGTATTTGTAGCTCATAAGAGAAAAATGAATGAGTGAATCCCTCCTTACTTAGGAATGGAAGAAGGTAGGAAGGAAGAAAGGAAGGAAGGAAGGAGGGAAAAAATGAACAAAGGAAGGAAGGAAGGAAAGAAGAACGACAGGAATAAAGGAAAGTAGTAAGGGAAGGAAGAAGGCAGGAAGGAAAGAGGGAGGAAAGGCATGGTTGAAGGAAGGAAGGAGAGAGGAAAGAGGGAAAGTAGGAAGGAAGGAAGGAAGACAGAAAGGAAAGAAATAAGGATGGTAGGAAGGAGGGCAGAAAGGAAAGCAGGAAGGAAGGAAAGAAGAATGTAGGAAGAAAGGAAGGCTGCTATTTGTCCACCAACTCCCTTTTTGCTTCTTTGTCCAGGGAGCAGGCAGTCCCGTGGTGGGCACCACCACAGCTCCTCCTCCAGCCTGTCAGACCATCACGGTGCCCATCTGCAAGGACCAGCCCTACTCCCAGACCATGCTGCCCAATTCCCTGGGCCACCGCACCCAGGATGACGCCAGTCTGGAGCTGCACACCTTTGCGCCGCTGCTCCACGCCGGCTGCTCCGACCACCTCAAGCCGTTCCTGTGCTCCGTCTACACCCCCGAGTGTGTGCATGGACAAGCTCGGCTGCCCTGCAGGACGGTCTGCGAGCAGGCCCGTTCCGGCTGCGAGCCTCTGCTCAACAAGTTCGGCTTCCAGTGGCCACCGGGGCTCCGCTGCGAGGCCTTCAGCACAGACTCCTGCGGCCCGGTAGGTGTCCTCCCGTCTTTGGATGTGGTGATGAAGAGGCGTGGCTTGGACTGACCACCACGTCTTCCAGCAGAGCCGGCCCAACCAAGCACCTGGTTAGGGCTCCAGTGACCACTAGGGGGCCCCCAAGAGCAACATTATTATTTTTTTTAATGTGTGAGGGATGAATCATGTGTTATCTGAGGAATGCGGTGGTAAGAAAAACAAGTGCTGCTGGTGTAGTGATTCCCACTGCCTCTCCACTCTGAACACAGAGCTCCACAGCTAATGTGCACACAAGATGGCAGTGTCGCAAACCAGGGCTATCCCACCGAGGGCAGAGAAAAAAACAAAGAAGAGGGAAAATGAAGGGGAGAAAAACGGAACAATAACGGTGCCATGTTTTCACGTCTTAAACAGAAAACATGGCAGATTAACAACAAGTCGCAAACAATAAGTCTTGATTGAAATTTTTTTGTCCACAACAAAAAAGTTCTGATGGCAGAGAAGTATATTTAGTCAGCTTGCAGCAGGTGTGTCAAGGGTCAATCATGACACCCTGAAATTAAATGTTGCTCCTTGCTCCCTGGAGATCTGGGTCCCTTGGAGGCTTTTCCACCCTGGAGGTCTGGGTGGGCACTATTTCCAAGAACTTGAGACAAATCCACCAAGGCACGATCATTTCTGTATTTCTGTAGGATCCATGGAGGGTCACAAGGTTTTTGTGTTTTCCAGCGTCACAACTCACAGGTGCCCGGGACGTGCCAACCAATCACGGTGCCTTTGTGCACAGGGCTGCCTTACAACGAGACCTTCTTGCCAAACCCCCTCGGCCAAATGCAGCAGGAGGATATCGGCTTGGAGATTCACCAGTATTACCCACTGGTCAAAGTGGGGTGCTCCCCTTACCTGAAGGACTTCCTGTGCTCGGTGTACACCCCCAAATGTGTGTCTGGAAGACCCTTACCCCCCTGCAGGAGTCTCTGCGAGCAGGCGCGATCTGACTGTGAGCCGATGATGAACCGCTTTGGCTTCCAGTGGCCCAACAGGTTACGCTGTGAGTCCTTCAGTACTGAGTCCTGCAAGGAGGTGAGTCCCTTCTTCTCAGGGCAGTAGACCCGAGTGGAAGGTTGACCTGACCTGTGAGTAACCTACACTCCTGTGTGTCTTGTCCCAGTACGGGGTGGGTAGCAGTGGGCAGCTCTGCGAGCCAATCACCATCCCCATCTGCCAGGGATTGTCCTACAACCAGACCATGATCCCCAACCTGCTGGGCCATACCAGCCAGCGGGAGGCCGCCACCAAGATGTCCTTCTTCAACGCCTTTGTGCAGACTGTGTGCCAGGTGGACATCCGCCTCTTTGTATGCATGGTGTACGTCCCCAAGTGCGAGGCGGGCGAAGTACAGCGGCCCTGCAGGTCCTTCTGCGAGAGGTCCAGACAAGGCTGCGAAGGCTTGATGCGCAACTTTGGCATTTCCTGGCCAGAGGAGCTGCAGTGCGACTCCTTCCCTGAGGGCCAAGGCTGCATCTCGGTGAGTACTTGTCCGACCACTCGGCACCCCCAGCAGCGCATCTGGAAGGATGTGAAGCTCTTGTTAGAACATCCTTCCTATACATGTTTTTCCAGAACATTTCCACAATGTGGTTGAATGTGTTCAGCAAGTCCGTCACACCTGCAGGACATCAATTAATTAATCTTAATTGGGAATGCTTTTGAAATCTATTTGTCTGAAATCTGTCTGTCTGTCTCCTCTTTATTTTACAGGGAGAGAGCAGATCTGAGGTGAGCACAACACCCCCAAAGTCTGGAAACTTCTAAACATATTGCTGTATATAGGGTGTATACGGAGTGCATTCAGGGTGCATGCAGGGTGTGTAAAGGGCATGTAGAGGTGTATATAGGGTGTATACAAGATTTGTAGAGTGTGTATTCAGGGTGTATAATGTGTGTGTACAGTTGCATTCAGGGTGAATACAGAATATGTGTACAGAATATATTCAGGGTGTGTATAGGGTGTATATCAGGTGTGTACAGGCGAACTGCTGCTGTTGCTTTTGCTGAAGATGATTTGCTCCACAGGCCCTGACTGCTGAAGATCTTCTGGTCAAGCTGAACGCTGGAGGATTTTCTGTTCGGGGAAAATGTCAGTTACTCTTCTTTCTTTTTTTTTACTTTTTAACAACACCTAATTATTCCCAGAATGTGTTTTTCTTGTCTCAGTAAAATTATAATTTTGTCTTTTTTTGACTTTTATATCCAGCGCTGAGTCTCAAGACGGCCCGTCTACTGCTGACTCTCATGGACGTATCCTCTTCAGTGCTGTTGGTTCCTCTGGTTCTTCTGGTTCCTCTGCTCACAGTTCTCCTCCCACTGCACCACGTTTGTCCTTCAGAGCCATAGTGTAAAACATCACTTGTGGTTGAAAAAAGTGGCTGAGATTAGAAAAACCTCGAGCCTCTGTTTGATTTGAATGCAGGTCTTTTAACACAACAAGACCAGCAGGGGTGGATAGCTTGTTCGCGGCCGACCAGGGCCTGTGGGAATGCACTGTGTTTGTGGCTCTCTTGCCAAGGATTTTCTTTAAGCCACGCCCCCAGGAAGACAACTCCGGGGAGCTGGAGACGGTGGAGGTCTTCAAGCTGGAGCACTACGCCGCCGCGCTGCGGAGGGAGTACGTGGAGAGTTACGAGAGCAGGAACCCTCCGTCCGTCAGCCGAGCGCAGATGAGGAAGTCGCTGACCGAGCGAGGTGAGTGTTCACCTCTGAGCCTTTTGTTTGAGGCGTGCCGCTGGAAAATCACCCAGCTGCACTTGACCAGAGCCATGTTGACAGAAAACAGGTGAACTGTCCCTTTAAGTGAGTAGAACACCTGGTCACAGACCTCCCACCTGGTCTTCCTGCAGACTTCCAGCTGGACGAAGAGACCTTCAGGACTCTGTGGGTTCACCATCAGTCCGGCGGCGGCATCGACTACGACGAGTTTGTGGCAGTACTGACCAAACTGCAGATCCTGAAAGGTCAGCTGACAGGCTGGCCACGGCCACAGCCGACGCCCACGGCCATTATCTCACACAACAAACAAATCAGCTAACCAGCTGCAGAAGCACTGGCACCAGACTGGTTCTAGTCTCATGTCACATAAATACACTTTGTTACTTTGTTTCTCCTCCGTGTGCGTGTGTGTGTGTGTGTGTGTGTCTCAGACCGGTTCCAGGCCCACCTGCTCAGACTGCCATGTGACTGCCAGGTGGCCAGCTTCTCCTTCAAGCAGGTGAGCTCGGAGGCTGACCTCTGACCTCTGAGTTTTTACACTGACTCTGGAACAGTGAGTAAATGATGCAGCGGTCACAAGGAGTGTGTTTCTCCCCACAGTTCCTGAAGGCGGCGCTGCTGTGAGCGTGCCTGGTTGAGCACGAACGACCTTTGACCCCATCATCATCATCATCATCGTCGCTGCAAGATTTTATAAAAAGCGCAATCTGTCTGTCTGTCAGTGTATTTTGATAAGTGTGGATGGCGGCCTCTGATTGGCTGCATGGACCAGGTGGTTACATGCTGTTCATATGAAGTCATGGTCCCATATCTTTCCACAATGTTTATTTTTATGACTGATGATCAACAATGTTCAGCGTCTGTGTCAAATCAGAAATCAATAAAGTCTGTCGTGACCATTCACAAGGTGTATTACTGATGCGTACTGACCAGCCAATCAGGGGAGGTCTTCTGCTTGGAAAACATCTTGTGACCTCACCACCAACTCGACCAAATAAGCTAACATGATGCGATGTGAGTCACCGCAGTATGTCAAAACGCGGCACCACCCCCTGGTGGCTACATGTGGCTCTGCCTCGGCGGGTAAAGCAGTTGGTTTTGGACATTGGCCCTCTGTGACATCACAAAAGGCACCAACAACTCTCCCGCCCTCCCCACGGTCCTTCCACCTTGTCATCCAGTCACCTGGAAGGTCTAGTCGTGCATCAGCCAGCTGTGGCTCCACCCCTTTCACCTGACTGTAGCTCCACCCCTTTCATCCGAGCGGCTGAAAATAACTCAGAGGTTTGGTTGATATGGACGAGAGATTGCAGACGACCTGCTGAAATACTGACTTTATTATCAAAAGGCAGAAAAAACAAAAACAAAAACTAGCCTATTTGCCAAAGTTCAGCTAAGTCGCTGGTGGCGGCTAGCGTGAAAATGTGATCGAGTAGTGAAGCAGCCAACAGCAGTCCTGCACACCCCCTGCTGGTAAGAGTCAAGCATGAAACTTTGAAACCAGTTTTCACGATTGTTGCGGTGAAGTCGAGTCAACCGAAGCCTCCGTCAATTCCTGTTGCATCATCTACGAGTTCTTCTGCGGCACCTTGATGGTCACCTGGAGACACACACACACACACAATTTATTCTATTCGATAAGTTCACCACCTGTTGATGACGATCACCTACTGTATGCAAAAACAGCAAACTTCTAGCGTTAGCATTAGCTGTAGCCTGGGCTGAGCGTGGGCTGGCTCACCGTCTTGACCTCGGTGTAGTTTTGCAGGCCGTACTCTCCCAGCTCTCGGCCATTCCCTGAAGCTTTGTATCCTCCAAACGGAGCCTGAGCACCAAACACGTCATAGCAGTTGATCCTGTCAAACAGAGGACGTTGCTCACATCACTTCCTGTTTCCCCTTCCACTTCAAACCTCCTTGGCTGCGTCTCAATTCAGGGTCTGCATCCTTCGAAGCATGCATTTGAAAGGAAGTTGCGTCATAGCACTGCGCGAAAGCTTGTCCCAATTCCCGAAAATCCGAAGGACTCTCCAAATGTGTACTCGGAACGCGCCCTACTTTTAGCCGATTCCAAGGATACACCGCTACTATCCTTCTGTATCCTAGGATGCTTAGCGTGCTGCTGCAAAGCATCCTGGGATCCTGGGAAGTCAGCTGAAATTAGCGACATGTACTGGCAAAGACGCTTCGTATAAATTTAAGTCTTCAAATTTCACATAAAATATTCAGTTTTTAACGCAGGGTTTTTACTTATTTGAACATCCAACACCATCGTTAGATGGCTAACCAATGGTTAGCTTGATGCTATAAAAACGTCACTTCCAGGGTTGGCCAGCAGGACGGACCGACAGTGACGCAACCAGGAAATATGCCGAAGGCTAGACCGTCCCGTGTGGTTACCAGGGAGGCGGGGTTTGGTTCGTCCTTCTTGGCCGGGTCCTTGGGAGGACGCTTCCTTCAGACGGAGGACGCTTCATTCGAAGGATGCAGACCCTGAATTGAGACACAGCCCTTGTCTCCTCGTCCAGTGGACAAGTAGCTGTAGCTCCGCCTCTCATTTCCTCTTTTCATCTCCTGAACGATGCTGATTGGTCCGGCTCTACTGTGAGCTCTGACAGACAGCTGCTTCTGTCGTGGACCAGCAACACCAGACTGGCAGAAAAGATGATGATGATGATGATGATGTGGTTCTACCAGACAGTGCCGGCCCGCAGCCCGTTGGAGACGTAGTGGGCCTTGTCGATGTCCTTGGTGAAGACGGCGGCTGCCAGGCCGTACTTGGTGTCGTTGGCCCGGGTCATCACCTCCTCCAGGGTCTTGAACTTCAGCACCTGCATCACCGGGCCGAAGATCTGCAGAGGAGGAACCTGGTGTGAGAACCTGTAGCCACCTGCTGGTTGGTGGAGGTGGTGGTGGTGGTGGTCACCTCCTCCCTGGCGATGGTCATGTTGTCCTGCACGTCTCCAAAGATGGTGGGCTGGATGAAGTAGCCGCGCTCGGCCGCCGCCCCTCCCCCACACAGCAGCTTGGCGCCCTCCCGCTTCCCGCTGCTGATGTAGCCCAGGATCTTGTTGAACTGCTCTTCGTCCACCTGGATGAGAGGAGGAGCAGGAGGTGAAGATCCACTGACCTAAGGACCATGACCCTGAGCCTTAACCCTAACACTGACCCTAACCCTGACCCTGACCCTGACCCTGACCTTGCTTACCTGCGGATCGGGACCTTGACCCGGTCCCTGATGCTAACCCTGACCTGACCCAGACCCTGACCCTGATCCCTGACCTTGAACCAAATCCTAACCGTGGTCCTGACCCTGCTCACCTGTAGGCCCTGACCATGACCCTGACCCCTGACCCTGCTCACCTGCGGGCCCTGCTCGGTGCTGAGCAGGAAGGGGTTCCCCACGGTCCTCCTCTTGGCCCGCTCCACGCTGCGCTCCAGGAACTCCTTGTAGATGTCCTCCTGGACGAAGGTCCGAGAGCCGGCGCAGCAGCACTGGCCCTGGTTGAAGAAGAGGGCGAAGTGGGCCTGCTCCACTGCGTAGTCCACTGAGAGAGAGAGAGAGACACACACACACACACACACACACACACACACACACAGCGGACATCAAGCTGTGTCCTCCTGCTCTCACTGACCACTAGGTGGCAAACCCGGAGCTGTTTTCAGCTCTCGTGTTGATGCTGGTCAGAGTCACATGACCGCCCGTGGTGAGCTGTGATTGGCCGTGGAGGGACGTACTGTCAGCGTCAGACAGGATGATGTTGGGACTCTTCCCTCCCAGCTCCAGCGTCACCTTCTTCAGGTTGGTGCTGCCGGCGGCCTGCTGGATCAGGTGACCCACCTGGTGGCGCCGCCGAGAGCCAGTGTGAAAAAAAGAAGAAGAAGGAAAAAAAGGAGCGGAGGCAAGTCGTCAATATTGACCGAGCCACGTTGACAGAAACACACCACTAGTGACCAGCAGCCAGCAGCTGTTGATGAGATGCTGAGACGTCCTACCTCGGTGGAGCCTGTGAACGCCACCTTGTCCACGTCCATGTGACCAGCGATGGCGGCGCCGGCTGACGGTCCCATTCCGGGCAGGATGTTGACCACGCCTTCAGGGAAACCCACCTGGAAACAGCAGGTGGCAGTGTTCAGCTAATATTGTAGAAAACAACTGGTTGTCACTGCCCCTTGCAGATCACGGGTGGAACTACAACACAATTTGCCAATTTTTTTGTTGTTTTTTATGTTGTCTTGCTTGTATCGTGCATTTTGCAAGTGTGTGAGTGACTATTTTGCATCATCTTGTCTGTATCATGAATGTTTTATATTGCTTTTTTATCTTCTCATGACTTTTAGGATCCCAAGAAGACTGGCTACTGCTAATGTTACAGCTAATGGGGATCCAATAAACACTAATTTTTACAAAAAGTCTTTCAAAATAAGACGACCACCGAGGAGTTTGTGTTGTGTTTTCAGTTTCTGGGCAGCAACAGTCACATGATCTCACACACACACACAGGGTACCTCTTTGATGAGGTTGGCCACGTAGAGCGCCGTGAGTGGCGTCTGCTCAGCGACCTTCATCACCACCGTGTTCCCTGTGGCGAGAGCCGGGCCAAGCTTCCAGGCCTGCATCAGCAGCGGGAAGTTCCACTGCGAGAGAGAGAGAGAGACACTACAATCACATCACATGTGTAGATACTGACAGTCTTTGGTTTGAATCACTAGACGGTTGATCAGCCAAAAGTTCTGAAAACATTAGCTGGCTGCGGCAGGTGTTAGGTAGCGGCAGCAGGCGTACGTCAGCGGCTAGAGTTGCCAAGAATCCTTTCAAATACACAACTGTCCCGTATTGGACAATGAAATGGTGCGTCCCGTTCTTGAATGTATACGGGACAGGGTTCCTCCCAGATGCGATCACGTTGCGGAACCCATTTATTTTTCTGAATGACAGTTGGCAACACTAGCAGCAGATGTTAGCTTGTTAGCTAGCTAGCAGCAGTAGCAGTTAGCTAGCATGGGCAGATCTTAGCTGGCAGCACTTCATGCTGGCATTGGCAGGTGTTAGCTAGCAGCAGCAGGTGTTAGCTAGCGGCGGAAGTTAGCGGCAGCAGGTGTTAGCTTGTCAGCGGCGGCAGGGGTCACAGGTCAGAGCTTCCCACCGGGATGATCTGGCCACACACTCCGATGGGTTCGTGTCTGGTGTAGCAGAAGAAGTCTCCATCGATGGGGATGGTCTTACCCTCCCACTTGTCGGCCCAGCCGCCGTAGTACCTGAAGAAGAACAAGAACAAGAAGAAGAAAATACTCTTGACTCCAAATTATTCATTCCATCTTCACAGCCTGTTACAATTTGACTCTTTTTTTAAGTAATTGAACTATAATTTCACTTCAGAGTTTCTGTCCAATATACTCCAAAGGTTCCACTGCGATAATCCGAACTATCTGCCTCTTATATATCGTGGTGTCGAATCAGAGACTTCCTGTGAGCGACACCTTCTTATGAATAACGAGTGTGTATGTTCGTGATAATCTGGCAGATTGGCAGGCCCCGCCCCCTACCAGCAGGCCCAACCCCCACTTCCTCACTTCGGTGTTTGTTTGTTGTGGATGTTGCTTGTGGACTGAAGCAGCCTATGGGTGTTTAACTGAGGGGCCGTTTACACCAAGACGGGTTTCTCTGAAAACGCACAAATATTTAGTCAGTTCAACGTTGCGTTTCCACCAAGCCAGCGTTTTTACTGTGTGGTGAATTCTTCAGGTGGCTTCGAGGGATGTAGATGTTGAAGGAGTCTTCGCTGACACTGACTTGGTTGTATAAAAACTGGTTTATTGCAAACAGGCACCCGGGTCGCCTGGGGGGTTCTCTTAGGCCTGATGTGATCAACTCCCAAGGATCCTTTGTTCACATCTCTCTTATACACCCCTGTAACCTGAGATGAAGATACATGGAGTGGGGGAGAATCTATACATTTCTTAGCCATACCCCCAAGTGTCTACCAGCGCAGGAATGTGGCGACGATGGTGAATAACAGGAAGCCCACTTGACCAGACCCCTTTGCCGAGGCACCATATGGAATCAATAACTGCCTTATATGGAGAGGTTCACCCAGGTCCCTCTTGGTTCAAATGAGTTCACGGACATAGCTTCAAGCAAGTTCATATACATGGGCTCATACACATAGATTCAGATACTACAACTGAAACCGCACTTTTTTGAAAACGCGCCTCAGGTTTTCACCAGTCATCTTTCTCTCTATTCTCAGGGGTGTTCAGTGGTTCAGGTGTTCTTCTTCTTCTTCTGTATTCAGGCAGTGATCTTGGAGCGCCACACCAGGCCAGGCATAGGTACTACATCGTCTTCAGTTGTTTCCAGCGTCTCCGTGTACACAGGAATTTTTTTGAATACAGCTTTGTGTAAACGGCCCCTGAGGCTCACAACTGACTACTGCTGCATGCGTGTGTGTCTCCCTCTCACCTGAGACACTTGACCACGTTGGGCAGGTCCACGCTGTAGGCCACGGCAAAGGGCTTCCCGTTGTCCAGCGTCTCCAGCTCCTGCACAACACAGTCCAGTCAGGAGGTGGATCCTGGTTCTGGTTCTGGTCCAGGATCAGAACTAGATCCAGGAACCAAATAACAGGAAGCAGCTCCAGTGGCTGCTGTTGCCCTGACTCCGCCTCCAGTCTCAGGTGAAGAGGTGTGTGTGACTCACCGCTAGGTAGGCGGAGTCTCGCTCGATGGCGTCGGCCAATCGGTTGAGCAGCAGGCCGCGGTGGGAGGCGTCCATCCGGCGCCAGGGCGAGCCCAGCCGGAAGGCTTCCCTCGCCGCCTTCACCGCCTTGTTCACGTCAGCCTGCCGAGAAAACATGTCAAGGATCCATCCGTCAGTCCGTCCGTCCGTCCGTCCGTCCATTTTCAATACCCTCTTCCTCCTGCGCTCAGTGTGGCACAGGGAGAAGATGCAAACTTCTCCATACAGAAAGGCACTCAGGAGACCCTGGGAATCAAACCAGCAATCTTCTTGCCGTGAGGCGGCAGCGCTTGCCGAGGCCAAAATAAATGAATCTGAGGTGTTTTTTCCCAGTGAGCGGCCCGAGAGCCAATCAGAGCTCAGGGTCATCATCCACCACCCAGAATGATCCTGATTGGCCTGTTTTCTAATAATGTCTGAAAAGCTGCCGTCTGCAAAATAATTATTTATGTGTGAGTCGTTGAGTTGCCTGAGAAGCTTATTTTGTGACTCATCAGAAATCAACGAGTTAAAACTGAATTTTCAAATTTGCCTTGAACTCTGAGGTGAGTTCACTTGCAGCTGGGACATCAGGAAATTACTCCTGATGATCCGCTCAACCTAATTATTGCAAAGGTTATTTTTTTGTACTGTTTTTTTTAAAAGTGTGACAGTGTAGTTTTCCGAGTTTGGGATCAATGAAGTCAATTGATTAATAAATCTATCTATCTATCTAGTTACTTCTGTAACTAAAACAGATTACTGTAACTGATTACAGTAACAGTTTACGGTTACTGTAACTGTAACTGATTACACTAACCGTTTACAGTTACTGTAACTGCTTGTGTTTCCTGCTACCGTCAGTGTTTCTCCGTATCAGTGAGGAAGGTGAAGGTGAGTCACCTGGTCGGCCTCGGCCACCTGGCAGATGACCTCCCCGGTGGAGGGGTTGATGGTTGGGAAGGTTTTCCCGCTGACGGCATCCTGCCATTCGTTGTTGATGAACAGCTGCAACAGGAAGAAGAAAAAGTTTCTTCAGCAGCAGCTCTTTGCAAAAGTTTCAAGAATCCCACGAGATTCAAAACTGTCTTTGAACAACACTGAAGCACTGCAGGTAGGAGTCGTTCATTGCTGAATCACCTCAAATACTGAATCACCTCAGGTAGGAGTCGTTCATTACTGAACCATCTCAGACGGCCCATTCATTACTGAATCGTCTCAGGCGAGTCGTTCATCACTGACTCTTGTTGAAATCAGCTTGGATGTTTTCACCTGCTGTCAACCTTTGGCCGAGTACTTGCTTGTACGTGTCAGTGGCCCTTAGTGACATCATCACAGCACCTGCTGCTCTTCCAACTCCTGAACTCTTGACATGAATCAGCAGTACAATGTAACTAATCAGTGTTAAATGCTCCCTGCAGTGGCCTCGCACAACCTGTTTGTGTCCCTCAGGTCACATGGGTGGTCGCACGGTCCTCTTGCACAACTTCCTGCTTCTCTCGCTCTCTCTCTCTCTCTCGCTCTCTCTCCCTTGCAGCAGAAACATCGGCCAACAATTGATCAGTTGGGATAAACTTTGTGCCAGTGGAATCTGGGCGAGCCTGTGTTAAGGGCAAGTCTAGTTTATTTACTGCAGACAAAGTTCCCAGTCAATCATCCTGCCAGGACCTTCTGATAGCCGTTTGGTAAATTGCAACATTATGTAACCATGATCTGGGGAGTTACAGCAACAGTTCAAACACAGATAAAGAAGAAGCAGTCAGAACAGCCACGGCTGATTCTGTTTAATGATTCCAGCGTCTTCATTACATAATCAGATCGTCGATTGAGTGAAAGTGAATGAGGAAGAGAACTGAAAAACATCCTGCAGTGCAACAATCTCACACGTTTAGTCAACTCTTGCGAATAAAACAAGTCACTTTGAACGAGTTTAGTTTGTTTCGTCTGTTTTAAAATCCGTTTCTTAAAAAAAAAAGAGCAGATTTTGAGAGTCCTGACCAGCACAACAACAACAACAACAACGCAGGTGTGCAGGTATTTCTAACCGACACAACCACAGGACTCAACTTCACAGAGCTGCAGTAACCATTAACCTGCAGCATTACATAACACCTTAACCTGATCCTGAACCCGAACCAGAAGCCGGACCTGAGCCAAAACTGCAGCTGCCTGCAGAGCACCCTACCGACCCTGCTGATCCGGATCAGTCCCACACTCTGCAGCTTCCGCACGGCCGCCGCCGAAACCTGTTGCTGCCGTCGGTCGGAGGGTCTGTCGGTACCTTGTTGAAGTGGACCTCCGGCTGCGTGCAGGGCTCCGGGATGGCAGCTGCCGAGTGGTGGCGCAGTAGCGGCGGGCTGAGGCTAGGGAGGCCGCGGCGAAGGTGGAGGACGGTGCGGATCATGGTGCTGCACGACTCGACTGCTGCTGCTGGAGACTCGCTGCTGCGACGGACGCTGGAGGAGTCGTGACGTCAGGTCACGTGGGGGTGTGTGTGCTTGTGGTCATCCGCCATATTGGCGCTTTTAGAGAAGCAGAATAGTGACGCTGTGTTGCTCGCTTGCTCGCTGTGCGAACAGCAGCCGTTACGGTCATTGCTTCGAAATGAAATAGTAGGAGTATGAAAGTATTCTGCAACTTATGTTTAGAGCTCATAAAAAATGTTACGAATCAACATGGAGAAGATATTTTGGAAAGAGGGAAAGCACATAAAACTTAAAAGGATCTTTTAAAGAAAAATCAAGATTCAGGGCTTCATTGATAGAATTGTTGTGTTTCTGTCAAAGGAATCCGTTTATGGAACAGTCTGAACAAAGGAACCTAAGAATTCCAATCAAAGAAGACACCATATGCAGAAGTCACCAGTGATCATCATAGACACCAAGGTGTAAGACGCAAAGTTATCAAGGGCCTTGAAGACCTGTGCTGTGTCTCAATTCAAGGTCTGCATCCTTGAAGTACGCATTTTGAAAGGAAGTTGCGTCATAGCACTGCGGGAAGTCTTGTCCCAATTCCCAAGGGTCCTTAGGACGCTTAAAATGCGTACTCGGAATGCGCCCTCGTTTCAGCCAATTCCAAGGATGCACCGCTACTATCCTTCGCGTACTTATGTATCCCATGATGCTTGGCGTGCTGCTGCAAAGCATCGTGAGATCTTGGGAAGTCATCTGAAATTAGCGGCATGTACTGGTAAAGACACGACATATACATTTAAGTATTGAAATTTCACATAAATTATGCAGTTTTAACATCGGCTTTTTATTTATTTGAATATCGAACGACATCGTTAGATGGCTAACCAATGGTTAGCTTGATGCTATAAAAACGTCACTTCCGGGGTTGGCCAGCAGGAGGGAACGGCAGTGACGCAACGAGGAAATACGCCGAAGGCTAGACCGCCCCGTGTGGTTACGGGGAGGCTGGGGTTTGGTCCGTCCTTCTAGGCCGGGTCCTCGAAGGACGCTTCCTTCAGACTGAGGACGCTCGTTTCGAAGGGTGCAGACCCTGAATTGAGACACAGCCCTGCTGTGGAGATCAGATCAATGACATCAGGAGTTTTCAATCAAGCATTGAAGAGAAACAGGTGGCAGGAGGAGACGTGACTGGACAGAGAGCAGTGGTATTTCCTTTTATTGAGTGCCAACATCTTCACATTAACATGTTCATATAATGACTGGGATGCAGCCCCAGGTTAAAA
Organism: Thamnaconus septentrionalis; assembly: GCA_009823395.1. NCBI lineage: Eukaryota > Metazoa > Chordata > Actinopteri > Tetraodontiformes > Monacanthidae > Thamnaconus > Thamnaconus septentrionalis. The sequence continues at coordinate 21,482,744 of CM020511.1, forward strand.
TGGTCCCATTAGCTGGTTATAATATGTATTGGTGAAAAGAGTTTATACAAATTGCAATGTGACTTTTATGTGGTGTTTTTTATACATGACGAGTAATAAAAGTGGAAAGGTGGCAGTGACGCCAAAACTGAGTGATACTGGAAGGTCGGCGAGTTCCGTCTGGTCCCTCACCTCCACTTTATAAACTCATAGAGACCTGGATAAACTGGAGAGACACACACACACACACACACACACACACACACACACACACACACACACACACACACACACACACACACACACACACACACACACACACACACACACACACAAACCTGCAGCTACTTTGTACTTAAACCTGCAGCTACTTTGTATTTTTTTGCGTTTTTGCTGGGGCTGTAAACACAAGGCTAAACATGTTATTTCCTGGTCAATACATTGCGCGAGGCTACAGGCTACGGAAGCTTTCTGACAGCGGCTGACTTAACAATAGAAAGAGAAACCTTTCCTACTACTGCCCTCCAGTGGTCAACTGGAGTTATTGCGTGTTCACGTCACAGAAAACCTTACGTCGTCATACTGGAACATGGCGTGGCCGTTCTGGGAAGTATCTCTCCTCCGGAACTGATCTGGAAAACACAGATGTTAATGTTAAAGTAAACGTGTCAGACTCTGGCCCGCGGGCCAAATTTGTCCCACAGTGTCAATATATTTGGCCCACGAGGCATGATGAATGCTCTACTGCACAATCAGGACAGGATGTCCAATGAAGGATGTTATTATTGTGACTAAATTTATTTATTGTTATTTTATTTTTAAAAGTATTATCAACCCGTGGAAAAAAAGTTATTGTTGAAATTTAAATCAGAAATTTTTATTGACATTTTATTTATTTTGAAAACATTTTTTCAATTGGAAAAGAGATTTTTCATTTGTGCAATATGAAGTTATTTATTGTATGGTACTAAGCTTTGCTTGGTTCCATATTCAGGTAGTTTGGCTTCATATAAAAAGGTTCACTGTTCTATCTGGAGGAAGATTTTCTCAGTAAATATCAATCACACACACACACACACACACACACACACACACCAGTGGGATTTGGTGTCACTCACCAGTCAGCGCTCGCAGTTTGATGCAGGCGCTGATGAAGTCGTCAAAGGCGATCCTGCCGCCGACGCTGAAGCGCCTCATCACCACATTCATGGCCTGCGGGCTCAGGTTGAAGCCTGAAGACAGACAGACAGACACAGGGGGGCGCTGTCACTGGGTGGAAGGGCGTGCTGGGCGGGCTGTGTGCTCTCTCCATCGCCGCCGCCGCCCCCTCCTCACCCATGGAGGTGAGCGCCATCTGCAGCTCGTTGCCTTCCACCGTGCCGCTGCGGTCCCGGTCGTAGGAGCAGAACGTGGTCTTCCAGCCGTTCAGCACCTGCGACAGCTCCTTGAACTCACTGAAGCCCATGGTGCCCGACATGTCCCGCTGGGAGGGGTCAAAGGTCAAGGAGCCAAGGTGGAGGAGGCGGGGCAGTGCCATGGAATTCTAAAATTCCATGACTTTCCCAGACCTGAAAAAAGGCATTTGCAAATTCCATGAATTTGCCAGGTTTTCCATGACCTTGAGAACCCTGCAGCGCAGACCAGGACACCTGGAGAAGAAGCAGCACCAGCCTCCTACTGAACAATCCTTCTGTCTAGTGGTTGCATGCACAAGTTCAAGTTCATTCTTTTCTTCATGGGAGGTCTAAAACATCTACGCAAACCCCTAAAACCTATCAGTCAGTTTTGTGGAAGGATACATCCAACATGCTGATCATCAGTTTGCAGGTCTCCAGGCCGAAGGCTGCAAACAAACCAGGCAACAATGTCAAAACAGAGTCGTACCCCAGGGGGCGACTGATATCTTTTAAACTGAAGGTTTTTGTTTTTTTTCTTACGTTTGTATGAGCCAGCGATGCCGGACTGCGTGAGGCAGCGCTGCAACTCATCCGCTGAAATCTGTCCGTCCTATTGGCCGAGGAAAACAGACACATCACAACACAGCGTCCACATTCACCAATGTTAGCGCAAGAAGTCAACAAGTCAACAAGTCAGAGGGGTGTGTTGTGACTTACACCTCCAGCGACTGCAGTGAAGTATCCCCAGAGTGGATCCTGCTGCTGCTGCTGCCACAAACACACACACACGCACAAGCACGCACGCGCACACACACACGTCCCTCAGTTTACGGGAACAAAGGACGACACAGAAAAATGCAGATTTCTGACTGAATTAACCTGCTGTGGGCTTCACAGGAATGTCACGGAAAGTTCATGGTTTAGCCAACAGGGGGCAACATTAGCAGGCCGCCCAGTCTGGACTTCATCCTGCACACCAGTTAATTTTTTATCACTGTGCTAAGTCGTCTAATAGAACAAGGTGTCACGTGACCAGCGGGTGGTTCCGCTGGTCACGTGACACATGGTTCCGATTCTCACTGGATCCAAAACTGGCTTGAGCTCAAACTGATAAAAGGTAATGACGGATGTTATTCCGGTTTATTCCAGTAAAGTGACCCCGGGTTGTAAAGAGCCAGGCTGATGTTTGGGCCAGTGGCTGTAAACAGCTCACCTGGTGGCACCTGGTCCGAGGCAGCAGGTCAACTTCTTCCCAAACTACTGCGACTTCTCAAACCAGTTTTTTCAGCCTTTTTTTTTTTTGTTTGTTTGTTTTTTAAGTATTGTGTATAACCGCCAACTGCAAACTGCACTGAATTTCATTAAAGTGTATTTTATTTCTTACTTCGGTTCACACACCTGGCAGCCTGTGTGTCCCTCCTCTCACCATCATTAAAAAGAACCTCGGAACTTCCGGTCGCGCGACAGGACTTTTCACCACGAGCTCTTGTAAATCAGAAAGTTAACCGACAAGCGTGTTCCCACAATTCACCGCGGCTCTGCGACGGTTCGGCGACACTTTTCAAACACGCATACCGCCTTTGCATGAAGCTTCGCAATTGTGGAAGACTGGGCTCGGTCATTTCCGGTCCGTCTGCCTGCCTGCCTGCCTGTCTGTCTGCCTGCCTATCTGTCTGTCTGTCCCGGGTCGGACACTGTCCCGCCCGGCACAGTTCGGTTCAGTACGGTTCCTCACCCCGGGCGGGAATCCTCCGTGAGCGGCTCCGTATCCTGGATAAGCCATGTTGAGACTGGAGGGTGTGCCAGTGACTGTCAGTGCCACTGTCAGTACCTACTGGGATGTTTGAGGAAAACTCCGCCTACTGTCTGCCGACGTCATTTCCCTCTTCCAGCGGACGCAGGCTGTGTTTGATACCTGCGATGATATACGTTAAAATCAACGACTGTGTCTTTTCCATCTAAGTAAAAACATTTTCCATTTTTTATTTTCCATTTTACAGTTTTTATGTAGTAAATTATATAATTAATATACTGAACATTAAGATTTGAAAAACCTTTATTTATCCTAAAGATACTTATCCAACTGTTTTTTTCGTCACAAAACAGGATTCACTCGTCATAACTAATAAAGACTATGCGATGAGCCAGTCATTATGTTAAACATTTTGAAAACTGTAAAATAGATAAATACTGCAAATTAGTAGGAAATTGTGGTAATTATTATTATATGATTGTCATTGCAATGGACGTTCAAAAAGTTATAGTAAAAAATCAGACAGTACTAAAAACATTTTTCCTTGTCTATTTTTGTCTGAAATGAAATTGTGTTCACTTTATTTGAATTCAACAACATTGACAAACAAACCAAAAATAATCAAGCACAAACAATCAACAATGTGTTTTTTGGAGAAATGTTTGCGTGCACGCTGACATATTTTGCTACTCCTGCACTCAGGGTCTCCAGGAAACCCAGGAGGAAACGCACGCAGACACAGGGAGAACACGCAAACTCCACACAGAAAGGCCCCAGGCAGGGAATCGAACCCACAACCTTTGTGTTTGGTTTCAAAATGGGAAATACAAGAAGGCACACGGGATCACGTTCTGAAGCTTAACTGTTCTGGTTTTGGTATCTTGAAGACGTTTTGCCCCTTTTTCCGAAAAGGTTTCTTCAGTTCTAAAATGAAAATGTGCTTGCAGCGTCACAGACTCTGTCCAATCAGGTGGTGACTACCATACCAAAAACCCTGCGGAGCTTCAGCGTCTGTTCACAGGCTGGACAGAGACAGCAGACACAGCTCCGCTTGGGATGGAGGAACTGAAGAGCGGCTGCCCCGTCAGGAAGCCACCATCACCACCAGCACCACCACCTCACAAGGGTTACCATCATCGTCAGCACCGTGGGAGCCACGACTCCACGCTGGAAGAGGAGGAGCAGGAGGGAGAACTTCCTGCTGTTTACTGCTACCCAACAGGTAGGATAGATAGATAGATTGATAGTTTGATAGATCAATAGATAGATGTTAGAGATTGTCCAATGACAATTTCACTGATGTGTCTAATTATGGAAAGAATGGCATGATTATTGTGTCAGTACGTGCGAAATCAATAACCATGGAGGCAGATGAGAGGCAGCAGCCTCCACCGGTCGGCTCAGCCTGCAGGTGCAGCAGCAGCAGGAGCAGGAAGCTCAGGGTTCTCACAGACAGAAGGTCCTGCAGTGACCAGGATGTGAGCCAAGTCCTCCGTGCACGGTCCAAGTCGGCATCCTGTACCTTCATTGGTTTCTGAAATGTGAAATAAGTCCGTAAATGGTGGAGAATGTGACCCTAAAATATGAAAATAGAAATGGTATATTTGAAATCGAATCAATTTCATGAAGAACTGAACAACAATTAATGCATGAATCTGTGAACCAGCTTAAACAGTGCTATATCAATGGGCTGTTTCCACCTGGCAGGTTCTGAAGATCTCCACTGGTCCACCTCCAACCCTGTGGCCCCAGGTGGGGGCCCAGGAGCCCCTGACCCATCTCAACTTGCCCCTGGTGCTTCTGCTGGCCTCCAGGCAGGACCTCGGCTCTGCACCCATCTCCTGTGTAGGCCCCAGTGGGAGGCTCCCTGGAACCAGAACCAGACCTGCAGCTGCGTGTGTGACTCCGGGGGGCCACCAGGCCCCTGCTTGCCTGGTCCTCCATTCATCTACTATGGAGGTTTGTGCTCGGCTGAAATCACTCCAAAGAGTGCCAGAGTCACACTATCTGCTGCAGGCTGACCATGTCCTCCATCCTGCAGTGAGGAGCAGCCTGGTGGTTGGGGTGGAGGTGGTGGAGGTGGTGGAGGAGGTGGCCGTACAGGAGACTTTAGAAGTCATGTCAGTATTTTCATTGTGCTTTAATTCATTCTTGATAGTTTCTGCCTGTCTGCAACTATAAAATGGTGAAATATATATATTTTTAAAAACTGCTTATTGTTTTTTTTTCTTTTCCAGATCGGAGGATGAATACACAGATCTTCTGCTGAGTGCAAACCTGCGTCAAAGCCAACAACTTTAACTCCCAGCTGAGCGTGTGGGAGCTTCAACTCCAATCAGAAAGACCGATAGTGTTGCTCGCAGCAGCAGTAGTTGCAGTACTAGGGAAATCCCCCTTTTAACACCGAGGACTGCAGTTTCACAATTTGGCCACTAGATGACGTCAAGTTCACAGACACGCCCCCTTGACTGGAAATGACACGAACGAGTCTCTAATGCTGCCTTCAGGTGTAACTGGAGGATACATTTTACACGTTCATTTAGTTAGTCATTAAAATATTTGTCGTTAACAGAATTGGCAGTTCAAACAATGACCGTGTTATGGAGTGTTGATCAGCTGTGTAAAGTTGACCTGTTGAAAAAGAAAACGACGAGCAACCAATGACTGTTTTGGTGTTTCATCTGACGGCGACGTCATCATCATCATCATCATCATCATCATCATCATCATCAGCAAATGTTCATGCTGTTTGCCCGAAATAATAATTTAGGGTGTTTGAGATTTCCGAGCTCTTCAGAAGAGCCTGAAGGCAGCAGGACTTAATTTCAGTTCGTCAGTTGAAGCGTCGTCCGGTTAAACTACGAACCAAACCTCCTTCTAGAGCTTCATCAGGACCCGTGAGTTGTTGTGCTGTACTGTGTTGACCTGACATGACTTTCCCACTTTCAAGCAGTTGTCTTGCTGCATGTCACACTTTTGGTTAGTGCGTCACACGCACGTCTCAGCTTCCGGTTTGGACTGCTTCGCCTCGCAGACAGGGGCGGACTGCGGGGGGAAAGTGGCCCGGGAACTATCGATAGACTGGCCCACTTCATGTGCAGTGTCGGATGAAAAAAAACAGCAGTTGATGGTGTTTTGGACAATAATCATATAGCTCACTCTGCTCCTTTCTCTCTTTCTCTGTCTCTCCTCTATTTTTGTATTTCACCCCAACTAGTCATAGGCAGATGATGGCAGGGGCGGACTCGGGGGGGGGGTGGCCTAGGGAATTATTGATAGACTGGCCCACTTCTTCATGTGCGTTGTGGGGTGAAAAAAACAGCAGTTGATGGTGTTTTGGACAATAATCATATAGGAAACATTAACCTGAACCCTTAGGTAGCCTAGAGTAAAAAAATTAAATTACAGCAGTGTAATTATTTTAAAGCATGTAGTGATTTTAATGCAAGCAAGTCATTGATACAATAAAATTTGGCAGACCAATTTGCCAGGCTGTTAGAACTAAATAACTATAACATGAGTAAACCACGAGAGTGCAACATAATTACAAACAATGAGCCCATTTCAATAAAAATGTCATTTAAAAATAGACAACAAACAACAACAAAGCTATAAAGTAATCTATATATTATATATAAACTATATAGTATCTAAAAACTTAACCCAGAACATGTATGAACATGAGAACTAAACTGAAAATAGCAAACTGACAGTTGTAAACTAAAAACTTGAAATGTGAAGAAGAATCTTTCCTGTCTTTGCCTTTTTGTAAACAGTGCCCCGTGGGGTCCCCTCTGGAACATGCTGTATATTTATGTGGGCGAGAGACAAAAAAATATTACTGAAGTTACAATATGCAATACAGTTACAGTTACAATATAAGTCATGAGGCGGGAGTACACACCATAATACAAGTTAAAACCTCCTGAAGCCTTGGCTAAAATGAGGTCTAATGTCTCTGGCTTTGTTTTGGGGAAATAATGCTGCTGCATGGGGGCACTGACTTCTAGTATAGGCCTTGGCTTTCTCTGTCAGTGGCAGGATCATCTTCAGGCTACGAGAATATTAGCATCGATAAAAATGCTAGTAAACCATTAAAATTGCACTATCAACAAAATATAAGGATAGCAGTATATGGCGTTAGTGCACGAGTTAGTGTGTAACTATGGCTAAACTCGGCCCCGAACCACCATCAACCCACCGGCCCACCGGGGAAATCCCCGGTATCCCCGTATGCCAGTCGGCCCATGCTCGCAGAAGTTATCATGAAGGCCACATTATCATCATTATTAGTATTTTCTTCATCATCTCTTACTGGTCGAGCGGGTGACATTAATGTATCTGAAGAATTAAAGGGGGGAAGTTGGTCCAGGACCAGTTAGTGTCGCTTCCGGTCGGATATGTGGGACAAACCCGCCAAACTTCATGAAGAAAGTTGAATTTGTAAGAATATTGAGAGATTTTATAAGATGTGGACCAGGGGTCACCAACTTTCTTGGCACTGAGTGCTACTTCATGGGTCCTGAGATCATATGAAGGGCTACCAGTTTGCTAGACTCTCCTGAAATAACAAACTCTGAGTTATATTATCATTATTATTATTATTATTATTATTATTATTATCCATCCATCCATTTTCTATACCCGCTTATTCCTGTTCAGGGTCACGGGGGTCTGCTGGAGCCTATCCCAGCTGTCTTAGGGCGAAGGCAGGGTGTCACCCTGGACAAGTCGCCAGTTCATCGCAGGGCCACATAGACACAGACAACCATTCACACTCACATGCACACCTACGGACAATTTAGAGTGTTCAATTGACCTCACATGCATGTTTTTGGACTGTGGGAGGAAGCCGGAGAACCCGGAGAGAACCCACGCAGACACGGGGAGAACATGCAAACTCCACACAGAAAGGTCACAGGTCCGGGCCCCGGAATCGAACCCACGACCTTCTTGCTGTGAGGCGGCAGCGCTAACCACTGCGCCACCATGTCGCCATTATTATTATTATTATTATTATTATTATTATTATTATTATTATTATTATTATTATTATTATTATTATTATTATTATTATTAATAATAATAATAATAATAATAATAATAATAATGAGTAAGTCTAGATAAGTGTGAAGACACTTAATGAGTTGTCATTAATTATCAACAATAACTTTTTGACACAGTTCAATAAGTTGTGCAATTTTTCAAACTCAACACAATTAACTCAAATTTGTGTTTTGTGTGAGTTTTCAAGAAACATAAGGAAGCAAATTCTCAGGGACAACAAATAAATGGATTAACAAAACACTAACAATCGATTTTCAAAGTTTATGACTCAGTCCAGAATCACAGAGGATAAGAATCACGCTTGTTACAACCTCCCGCCCCCCCCGACTGCCCTACCATTAACACAACATTTCTGCCTCACAACCAGCATCTCCTCCTCCCCTGCTGTCAGTGTCCCAGAATCCTCTCTGGCCTCCATGGCGTCCACCTCGATCACCAGGATTGGCGGAATGATGGTGGTCACTCAGGTCATTCCCCGTGAGGAAAGCTCCATCCAGCTTCAGTACCCGGCACCTACGACACAGATGCCGGCCCAGGCCACGACCCTGACCCCGGCCCCGGCCCCGACACCGGCCAAGACGGACGGGATGAAACCTTCCCTCTTGCAGGGGGAGCCCCAGTGCCTTGGGGTGAGACATTTGCCTGCTAGCATCAAATAACACATTTAAACTTCTTAAATTGACAATAACTTAATTTTGTGTGTGTGTCTGTGTGTGTATCCAGGTTATCCAGATCTTCATCGGTGTGCTCTGTATGCTGTACAGCATCAACGCTGTCTTCTCTCTCCTCCTGTACGCCCCCTTCTGCCTGGCCTTCGTGGTGCGCACCCCTGCAGTCTCGGCCTCTCCTTTAAATTAGTGCGTCTCCGCACCGACAGTCGCTGACCAGCAGGTGTCTCTCTCTGCTGTCCCTCAGTTTGTCTTCGCTGGCGCTCTGACTCTGGCAGCTCACAGGAAGAACTCCATCGGGCTGGTGAGTGAAGTGAACCTCCCTGGGTGAGTGGTGCCGACGGCGTCCAGGTGCAGGTCATGTGACTGCTGTGGTTGCAGGTGGGGTACGCCCTGGTGTGGAACCTGATGGGCGTGGTGGTGGGCGTGGCCGGCGTGGCCTTCCTGTGCTGGCAGCTGGCGTCTGGCCGCCCCACCGCGCAGTTCTGTGAGTCCACCACCATGGGGAGCTCTCCGCCCTTGGAGGTGGACAAATGCATCAGAAGGTTGCAGCTGCTCGATGTAAGTTAATGTGTTGCAATGTCTGCCATATGGGTGGCGCTGTGCCCCGAGTGACAGAAAGGTGGCGCTGTTTCCAGGTGGTGGTGTTTGGCCTCCGCGGCCTCCTGCTGGTCCTGCTGGTCCTTCAGGTGTGTGTCGCCACCACCGCAGCCGTCTTCTCTTGCAAAGCCATCTCACGTCACAGGAGCTCCACCCACCTCAAGGTAAGCCACACCCCCCCCATGCAGGGTCATCATCTTTTCTGTGGAATCGGATGACTGTCTAAGGTTACACTAGAGACTCTGACAATGACCGAGGTAAGAGGAGTGTGCTGCTCTCTGACCTCCAGGTGGAGTCTGGTGACAGGAGCCCCCTGCTGCCTGACGAGTGAGGACAAGGAGACCCCCAGAGCTGTTGCAGAGTCCTCATGAACACTCTCAACCACTCGTGCAACCACGCTGTCTTCTCTGCACGACACAACTGTACCGCAAAACTGTACCGCAAAACTTGAGAAACAAATATAAAAAGAAGCTTTTCTCTCTTTTTCACAGGCTGAATTTAATCAATCAATGAAATTCTATTTGTATATCACCTTACAGCAGCCAAACAGTACACAAGATTCTTTCCAGAGTAAAACATAAAATAAATTGTCGAACTAAACACTTAATAAATGAATGAATGATCAGAGGTACGCAGAATAAACTTTTACTCTCCCACATTTTGTCACTCCTGCAGTCATAATTATTTACATTCCACTAACAACATACTGTAGTTTCAGTTATTCTCGTCACTAACCCCACCCACTTGTCCCATTAGAGGGTCGCTGTCGCCCTCTGGGGGAGGAGTACAGGTGCCTCCATCATGAGCCCCATGTTATGTGTGACACTGGCTGTCTGATACAAGCAACACCATCCTTGGTTTGCTGCTCCCTGCTTGTCATCCAAGTGGGAATGGTTAAAAAATTTCACCAACTTTTTTTTTTAATAAATATAAATACATAATTACCAAAATATCACAATACATGCTTGACATTATTCATATTGAGTGAGTCAGTCAGTTAAATGATGATGAGAGTCATGGGGGTGGGAAGCTGTGCAACTGGATTCTTTTCCGTTATTATCGTGTCATTGTAGAGTTGGCTAAGTTTCCACTGGTCTGGATCAAAAAAGAAAACCCAGTCAGTCCAGTCTGAGACCAGACCCAGAAAAAATGCCTCACAGTCTGAGACGAGATCGAGACCCTTAAAAAGTGGTCTGGAAACCAAGACCAACCTCCAGTATTACAACACTAGGTGTCAGGACGTTTTGGTTTGGGTAGAAAAAACAAAACAAAACAAAAAAACAATAACATAACAGAATCATTTTATTTCGAAAGTCGAGGGCGCCGCGTCAGGCTTTGACTTCCGGGCCAGAGTTCACTGTCCCGGTCCAACATGGCGGCGCCCGACGAGTTGTTTTGCTGGGAAGGAGACTGGGGTCTGCCGTCTGTCCACACCGACTGCCTGGTGGTTCTGGTGAGTGTCCGCCTTTCCATCCGTCTGGCCCCCCGTCCAGACCGGACCGGACCGGTGAACCTGTTCGCCGACTGTCCGTCAGCCTCGCTCCACACACAGACTCGGCGTTAGCATGCTAACGGCTAGGTGATGCTCAGCTGCTGCCATACGTGTGTGTGCCCCCCCAACTTAGTTAAGAACTATTCGGTAAGAACAGGCAGTGACGTCATTTCACTGTCGAACTTGTTTCGAAAGGTAAAGTTGACGCCATGACGTCACCGTCGAGCTGAAGAAGCTGACCTCCGCGTCAGGATTACTAGGAGGTGAACTTCACAGGTTCGACCAGCAGGTGTAAGTGAGTCAGTGGGCCGCCGGTCACGTGATGACACATTTCTGTCCCCAGTCAGTCAGTGTGTCCGTGTGTTTCTACTGCGGCCAGTTGATTAGCATTATTATTTGGATTTTGTTTTAGCATATCCCAAAATGCATTGCTGTCACCTGGTTCCTACCTGGTTGAAGCTATATGACACATCAAGGTGATGAGGGTGTGGTTGATGAAGGGATGAAGGTGTGGTGGATGAAGGTGTGGTCTTGTCTCTGCAGGCTTACGCCCAGTTCGCCGGAGCTCCTCTCAAACTCCGCAAGACATCCAATCCCTGGAGGAGTCCCTGTGGTGAGCCACTCCCCTTCCCCCACTCACCTCAGCACACATACACCAGAAAGGTTTTTGACTGCCGTATTAGAGGGCACCATTGAGCATGTTGCACTTCCCGTCATGCCGCTGTAACTTCCATGATGCATCAGGACGCATCAGCCAGAAGGAGCCAAGACACAGCAGCACGTACAATGCTGTGACGTCACGAAGGGAATGTAAAACTCTTTTCTGGTGATTTTATTGGCTTTCAGAATTTTTTTTTGAAAGACTAAAAGACCATGACTGAAAAATCTGCCGTAGAAAGATTTATTATGAACCACGTTTCAAGTCAAAGGTCGTCCTGTCAGCCGTTTTGAGGCCTTTATTTTTGTATTGCTATGGGGATTTCTTTTGCTGCAGAACCCCGAGTGGACACTGGGGGGAATCAGCACGCCACCATATTGCCAGTCCGCTATCCACTTCTTCTAATACAGGAGTGTCAAACCTACGGCCCGTGGGCCGGATCAGGCCCGCCTACTGGGTTTTTCCACTTCTTCTAATAATTAGAAGAAGTGGATAGCGGACTGGCAATATGGTGGCGTGCTGATTCCCCCCAGTGGCCACTCGGATGATTTTGCAAAGTAATAAAAACTACAATTTTTCAATGAAAGAAACTGCTGTTCTAAATGTGTCCACTTGATGTCGCAATATCGCTTCTGCTTCGCAAACAAACTTAAATACTGGGACTGAGCAAGTTGGCACAAGTACAGTCCCTCACGTCTCCTATTGGCTACCCTCATTGCCCCAATATGTCTCTGTCGAAACAGACAAAGTTGATGCAGAGCAGTGTTCCCAACTCGGCGACTTTCTCACTAAATCTGGCGACTTTCCAACTCCCCTTGGCGACTTTTTTTGTCAAGAGCGACTGGCGACAAATCTACCGACTTTTCCTGGTGTTATTGGAGACTTTTCTGGTAATTTGGAGACTGACATGAAAGCAAGTATCGTTCCTCCGCAGTTCCTGTTGTCAGCGAGCAGCAGGTGCAGCCCCTGTCCCGCCCCAAAGTAGTCAAATGCGGTCACATCCTCGAGAGAGTCGAGCCGCAAAATTACGCGGCAGTCTTGGGCAGCTGAGAGGAGACCCTCCGCGCCCAGGCAGCAAACGAATTGCGCACGATGAACCCGCCCTTTCTTACAGAGTAAATGTAAAGGTTTATTCATTGTTACACTAAAATAAATCACTGCATTTGACATACACACAACCTCAGTCACTTACTCACCCTTAATTCTAAGAATTTATAGTCCAACAACAATCCTGTTAAATTATGTGGTTAAAACTAAAAGCTAAAGACATGCGACACTCATCAAAGCAGCAGTGAGGCTCCGACTAGCCAAACCTCTTCACTAATTAACAAGCCAACGATTGAAACACAACTGAACCTCTTTTAGACACAATTCCAGAAAATGTCAGTCATATTAAACAATACCATGTTTATGAAAATAATATTGGGTATATTGTGGTAAATATAGTTAATAATATAGTTGGCAACACTGATGCAGGCTGCAGAGTGCTTAAAGAACATGAACAAAGTAAAACAAAGAAAACAATTGGAAGTTATTGTGAGTTTTACGATATTATTACCATGTCATGATTTTACCAGTCCGGCCCACTTGGGAATAGATTTTCCTCTATGTGGCCCGTGAACTAAAATGAGTTTGACACCCCTGTTCTAATACAACCATGCACTGACCACGTCCTGTGTTTGTTCCTTCCTCCACAGGATCACTTCCTGCTCTGAGGACCAAACAGAACGGCACCCTCTCCAGGCCCTCTGACATCATCATCCACCTGAGGAAGCAGGTGAGGAAGCAGCCGCCATCCCAGCGTGCACCTGCGGGGGGCTGAGACGTTGTTGAGGTCAGGTCAACTTCTGAAGTGCAGCCCTGACCAATGACAGTGAGGGCGGGGCTGGGGGGCATCTGGCTGTCAATCATAATCCTAACAAACGCTCGAGTTGCGCCACGCTGCAGTTCCACCCCCATCCACTGTGTGGTGTGTGTTCACATGAGACTGCACAGAGAGAGGGGGCCACTCTGCTCTCTTCTCTTGTTTTTGACCACACCCCCTCCCCACCTCCACCCTCCTCTTCCCCCCAGCCTCGGAGGGGGCAGCTGGAAGACATTACCGAGCATGCTCCAGTCTGCGGTAGGTGAGGAAACCGCAGGCGCGGCGCCGCTGGAGGAGCGTTCCACTCGGCTGCACACGTCACATGTTTTCACCTCTGAAGCTGACACACTCACTGTGGTGTGTGTGTGTTTGCGTGTGTGTCGGTGGGACGAACCCTCCGACCCTGGAAACACTGTCGGATGATGCGGGGTCGAGAGAAAATGTGCTTCCTCCTGCAGGGGGCGCTCTAGCTGTCTTCATGGCTGCTTTTTCTTTTTTGTCTTTGAATTTGCAGAAGTTCAACGCTGACTTTGACCTTTCGGCCAGAGAGGGCGCCGACAGCCTGGCCTTCATCTCGCTGATGGAGGAGAAGCTGACGCCTGCACTGGTGAGACACCAGCACCAGTGACCACTAGGGGCCGCACGCAGCTGGTCTGTTCCGACTCCACCCCCTCACTCTGTGTGTGTGTGTGTGTGTGCGTGTGTGCGTGTGTGTGTGTGTTCAGATCTACGCCTTCTGGGTGGAGCCAAAGAACTACGTGGAGGTGACGCGCTCCTGGTACGCTGAGCACCTGCCCTTCCCCTTCAACTTCTTCCTGCCCGGCCAGATGCAGCGCCACCAGCTGGACAAGCTGAGGCTGCTGCGAGGGGACGAGAGCCTGGAGGCCAGCGAGGAGGTGGAGAAGGAGGTGACACCACGGCACCACCACCATCACCTCCACTACCTCCACCATCATCACCACTATTAACATCACCTCCACCTCCACCACTATCACCACCTCCACCACCATCACCTCCACTGTACAAGCTAGAGGCAGCGGAGCCAGCGGGTCATGTCAGAATATGCGTCTCGCTCTTTTGTGTGGTTTTTTAGGGGCTGAGGTTTTTTTTTCATCCCACTTTCTTGTTTTTCCATCTCGGCTTTTCCAGCCGTCAGAAGGTCATGGTGGAAAAACATTCCAGGGAACGTTAACGTGTCTCAGGAGGATCGTTCCACTTGGAAAAAAAGAAAAACCTGGTTGCCATTAAAAACCATCCGCCAAGCCTTGAGGGAAAGGTCAGAGGTCAGAGTGCTACGGCCATGGATGCATTAGAAGAACTGGATGCCACTGGATGAACTGGCAATATGGCAAATATTTTCCCCTAGTGGCCACTTGAGATACTGTAGCCAAAAAGCTCATGTGGCCCAAAAAGCATTTTTCCTCATAATAAACGGGACGACCTTTGACCTGAAATGTGGTTCATATTAAGTCTTCTTTTGTAGATTTACAAGTTCTGGACTTTCAATCTTTTCCAAAAACAGTGATGAAGCCAGACAGTACTTTATTCCCTGCGTGGCGCCACTGCTTCCTAGTTTCTGTCTCAGCTCGTTCCGATGTATGAAACTGACAGGGGTCACCGCTGCTGCTCACCCGTTGGTTCTCGTCTGTCTTGTGTTGCAGTTGTACCGGGAGGCTGCCGAGTGCATGAACCTGCTGTCGCAGCGACTCGGCACCAACAAGTTCTTCTTCGGCGACTCGTGAGTTTCAGCCGCAGACTCAGATTCACTTTAATTGTCACTTGGATGAACTGTGACTTTTTACACTCTAATGGCTTGTAGGGAAGAAAAAAATACAAAACTTCTTCCCTCCGTGAGGTCACCCCTGATGCTCCTCCCTCTCCCCCCACCCCCCACCACAGGCCTTCGTCCCTGGACGCCTACGTCTTCGGCAACCTGGCGCCCGTCCTCAGGTGCAGGCTGCCTGGCGGGAAGCTGCAGCTGCACCTCAAGTCCCTGGAGAACCTGAGCAGCTTCTGCAGCAACATCCTGCAGCTCTACTTCCCTTCAGAGGGACGAGGTCAGGACATATTTTCACACTTTATTTTTGATTTCCCTTGTTGGGTACTAAGAACGGTTTCCGTATTGATGTTGTAATTGTATATTAATATAGTATCGTAGATTATATATTGAAATTATTATATAACATATACACCAATCAAAAGTTTAGACACTCTCTGAATTTAACGTCTTTTCTTTCAGTCTCATGACTATTGACATTGCAGTTTCTCACTGAAGGCATCAAACTACATATGAACACACATGGAATTATGTAGGAAACAATAAAAGTGTCAAATAACTCAAACATGTTTTATATTTCAATTATTCAAAATAGCCACCTTTCATAAAGAGCATATTTAGAGTTGTTGAACGTGTTTTCCTTTGCTGCATAATTACATATATCTTGCTCATATATTTGATGTCTTCAGTATCTATTTGCAGTGTAGAAAGCACTAAAGATAAAGAAAAAACATTGCATTAGATGGTGAGTCCAGACCTTTGTCTGGTAGTGTATATTCAAGTAATGAGTAAAGAACTACACCTCAAAGAAAACAAGAAAAGATGTAACAATAGAAGCATTGTTCCAGTTTGATGTTGTTGTTGGAGGGACGGGTGGAAGCGATGCACACACTCACACAAACAGACAGACGGATGGAGTGATGAGAGGTTGAGAGCTGACGGAAGAGTTGAATAACATCTGAAGAAACCACGGAACAGTTTCCTTCTTCTTTCTGCCATCCAGCTGAAGGCAGAAACAGAATGGAATACACGTGATGGAAGGCTCAGCTGAATGCTGATTGGTGGCTCTCTCTCTTTCTCTCTCTCTCTCCCTAGCTCCAGAGAGCTCCAATCAGAAAGCGGCGCCGCAGACCGAGGCCGCCGACTTTGACCACGTCCCCAACAAGCGGCGGAAGCAGTTGCTGTCTGTGCTGGTGGCGCTGGGCGCCATGCTGAGCTACGCCCTCCTCACCGGCATGGTGTCCATCCAGCACGTCCAGCGGGAGGCGCTGGAGGAGCCGCCGGACCTGCAGGAGGACCTGGGGGACGACGGGGAGGGGGAGGGGAGGGATGGCTGATACGAAACCCCGTCACGTGACCTCGCGGGGGCGGGGTCCGGACCATCATGACGACGCGTGTATCTTAGCAGCCGCTGTAGGTCACAGTCATCACAGGGGGGCGTCGTAGCTGCTGCTGTGTGCATAGGCAGGAGATTCCAAGATGATGGTGATGATCCTGATTATTGATTATGGACTGAGATGAACTAATCTGATTCCAAACTAAATGGCTGTTTATTTTTTCATCTTCCATGTTTGTCTGCAGCAACACTGACAGTGTCGGTCACATGATCACAATAAAACACACCATTAACACATATGTTGTCGCCTCACATCAGGTCACATGACTCACAAGCTAATGATGCTCCAGGCACCCCCCCCCCACCACCCCCAGTTCCCCTCAGTGAGTGAAGAGCTCCCCCTGCTGGTGTTGGTGCTGATTGCTGTGGTCGTGTGCAGTTTTGTTGTTGCAAGTGTTTCTCCCTCTGTCTCCTCTCTCCACTCTGCACTGGGTGGAAACTTCAGTGTGGCTCCGCCCCTCTGGTCCAGACCCCCGGGATGAACAGCTGCACATGACGCCACAGCGCAGGAATCCCACCCCCCCCCTTTCCCTAATGAGCTGATCTGGAAACTTTTTGTGGCTCCTGGTTCCTCGTCTGTGCGCAACACACACACACACACACACACACACACACACACCCCTGCTGTTAACACATGTTTCCGTGGCAACACCTCAGAGTGAGAAACAAACAGTCCCCATGTGTGAGCCCAGGCCCGGTGCCCAACGCAGGGACTCCCCGGGTCAGCGCTCTCACCTCTGGCCCAGTTTAGCCCGGCCGCAGACTGGAACCAGCAACCAGTCTGCAGTGGAACCAGTCCAAGTGGAACCAGTTGTAGTAGCACCAGTTTACAGGGAAACCAGTTCTAGTGGGACCAGTCCACAGTGGAACCAGTCTGCAGTGGAACCAGCTGGTGTTGCACCACCTCCTGTCTACCTGTCTGCCATCACAGTTCACATGCAAACTGGGGGTTGTTGCGTTTATGCTCCTGCTGCAGTGACATGCTTCTAAGCACAGAGGGCGCCAATTAAAGCCTGTGTCCGGTACATTTAACCCCTGAAGGTTCTTGTGGCTCGTCGTCAGTGTTGCTTCTGCTGACTCTGCAGTGTGACGTCAGTCAGCACAGGGCCACTCACACCTGTCCCTCACTGGAGGCACGTTTGTATGTGTGTGTGTGAGAGAGAGAACTTCGCCACTACTGGGTGAAGTTCCGCCCTCGGCCTGCAGGGGAGACTCACCTCCTGTACAGCAGCAGCAGCAGCAGGTTTCCAGGGTGCCTGTCCCTTTAAGGAGGTGACTACAGACCACTAGGGACGTGCAGCTGCAGCTGCACATATTTTTACATTTACGAGCTCGTTTTAACTGTTGCCGGCCGACTGGAGCCGCGTTCACACATTGCAGCACGCACACACACCTGTTGGCTCACCTGAGTGGGCTTCTGAGCCACGCCCACCGAGAGACGGTCCCGCCCCCTCCTGCTCCTCATCCACAGTGGAAGAAGCAGCAGTTCGGGTCCGGATGTGTACAGTCTGGAAACGGCCGACGACTCTCGGCTCTTTCCGTCATTAACTGCAGCAGGAGGCTCTCTCTCCCCCCCCTTTCCTCTCTCTCTCTCTCTCTCTCTCTCTCTCTCTCTCTCTCTCTCTCTCTCTCTCTCTCTCTCTCTGTCTCTCTCTCTCTTTCAGTGGTTCTCCGCTTCGGTCGGTCCACCAGTCTCGCTGCTCGCCTCCCGCTCCGGAGCCGCTCCTCTCGGACCCTCCTTCTCCTCCCTGGTTCCGCTCCGTTTGACTCTCTAATGGACTGGAGCGCCTCCGTTCCGCTTCTCCTGGCCGTCCTGGGTGTCGCGCTGGCGGCGGGGGCTCCGGACGGACCTGGCATCCAAGGTAGGCTCGTCTGCCTGTCTGCCTGTCTGACTGTCGGCGGAGAAACTTCACCGACTGATACTTGGAACAAGTTTTAGAAAGTCGGATTATGATTTCAGAACTTATTTTGAAGTGTGAGAGAACCCGTTCGCATCATCCAGTCATCTGGACCGGAAGCAGAGGCTCCTTCCGGTACCGGTCCGCTGCTATGGTGGGTTCAGGGGCGGGGGGGAACCTCCCGGACTCACCTGTTGGTTTTTGTTGTTTTTGTTTACCTGCTGACGTCATAAACAGCCGTCTGCTGACGCTCTGCCATCGGAAGTGACTTTTGCTCTCTCTCCGTGATGTCACTCTGACGTCACTCCGTTCTCTGTTACAGCCCGTTCATTCCCCCAAAGTTGAGGACGGTTCTGGATCTTTTAGGAATCTGTCAATGGTGTTTATCCAATCAGATGCAGCTTCCCTGCTCCCTACATATTTAGCCCCGCCCCAAGGCCATCAACCAATCACAGCCTTGAAATATGTTAAATAGATACAAATATTTCAGTCTATTTAAACATGTTGCATAAAAGTATGAGAGCCCTGCGCTGATTCCTGATTGGTTCAATGATCAGTTGTGTTGATGCTGCTTGTGTCTGTGCTCCCCCTAGTGGTGGATGTGCTGGGCCTCCAGGACTCCAAGCAGAGCGTGGCCGCTGTGGAGAAGCTGGCAGGCGCTCTGAGCACGCTCAGTGATGTCTATGTGGTGTCCACCTTGCGGCTGCCGGCCAAGATGGGCGGAGTCCTGATGGGCGTGTACAGCAAGCAGGACAACAGGAAGTACCTGGAGGTGGCCGTCATGGGCAAGATCAACAAAGGTGCTGGAGAAGTTGTGAGAGGTGGAGGTGATGAGGTCATCACTGGAGGAACCCAGTGATGACCTCATCACTGCTCGGCCCCCCCCACTGTGTTTCACCTCCTCGTCCTTCTCTTCTGTTTTCCTCCTCTTGGTTTCACTCCTCTTCCTCCTCCTTCTCCTCCTCTGCCTCCTTTTCCTGTTTGTCTCCGCCCCTCCCTCCCTCTCCCTGTGTGACACTGTGTGTGTGTTGTCTCTTGCGTTTCCATTGGAGCTGTTGTGCGTCT
The DNA here is from genome assembly GCA_009823395.1 of Thamnaconus septentrionalis. Taxonomy (NCBI): domain Eukaryota; kingdom Metazoa; phylum Chordata; class Actinopteri; order Tetraodontiformes; family Monacanthidae; genus Thamnaconus; species Thamnaconus septentrionalis. The sequence goes on from CM020511.1 coordinate 21,502,358, forward strand.
GTGGTTGCAGCACGACTCTGGAAACTCTGACGTGTTTCCCTGGAGCTGAGGAGCAGAGCGACTCCTCTGCTCCTCCCGGGGGAGGGGTTTCCTGAGATGAGAGCTGATTGGTTTGCAGACACTCTGCTCAGAAAACCCCTCCCCATCCACATTGGGGGGGTCCCCAATGTGAATGGCCCCAGAGCATGCTGGGAGATTCTCCCTGTGAACACAGGGCTGTGTGTCTGACTGCAGAAAAGCAGCTTTACTGCCATGTGACACTGCTGACCAATCAGGAGCCTCCCCTGCTGGTCCCGCCCCAAACACTGATGTCAATTAAACAGATGTGATGATGTCACTGCTGCCCCGCCTCCATGCTTCTTCACCTGAACCACTAACGTATCTCCTCCTCCTCCTGCCTCCCCCTCCTGGCTTCTCCCCTTGACTCCTCCCTCTCATGGCTCCTCCTCCTGGCTCCTCCCCCTAATGGCTACTCCCCCTGCAGTGCTGGTGCGGTACGTGCGGGCCGATGGGAAGATCCACACCGTCAACCTGCAGAACGCCAACCTGTCGGATGGCCGCGCCCACTCCATCATCCTGAGAGTGGGCGGGCTCCAGCGCAGCCACATCAACATGGAGCTCTACGTCAACTGCCGATTGGCCGACTCCAGCCAGGGCCTGCCGCCATTGGTCCCCTTGCCCAGGGAGGCGGACATGGTGGAGCTCCGTCACGGCCAGAAGGCCTACAGCCGCCTGCAGGTGGGGCAGGGAGTACTTCCTGGTTCCTGGTGTCTTACTCTCGCTCAATCACTTTCTCTCACACTGCGTGTGGCTGCTGTGTCTCTGCCAGGGAGCGGTAGAGTCCCTCAGGCTGGCACTAGGGGGCAGCGTGGCCAACGCCGGCGCTCTGACCGCCTGTCCGTTCCAGGGAGACTCGTCAACCTCCAACTCAGGTGAGTGGAGAGGCCTCCTCTGATTGGCTGCCATGGCCCTCATTCTGGCCCCGTCACTCAGTCACGGCCCCTCCCCCACACCCCTCCGCCATGTCAACTGAGGTCAAATGAAGGACACTGAGGGGGGTCACCGTGGGGTGGGGCCTCATGGCTGGCAGCATCTGATTGGTGCAATGGGTGATCGGCTGGTCGTGTCTGGCCCAGTAATGACTGCAGGTCTCTCGTCCACAGTGAGCGGGGACGTCAACTCCATCCTGGGTGAGTCTCCACACACACACGCACACACACACACACACACATTGTGACCAATCAGCAGGCAGCCGCTAATTATTTTCTCACCCCCACTCCCCCTGTCAGGTGATCACACCAAGGCTCTGATTGGTCAGCTCATCATCTTCAACCAGATCCTGGGAGAACTGCGGCAGGACATCAGGGAGCAGGTGAGCCACAGCCCGGGCCAATCAGAGACAGGCTTTGGGATGGTGGGCGGGGCTTACCTGTGTCCTGTGTGCAGGTGAAGGAGATGGCTCTGATCAGGAACAGCATCCTGGAGTGCCAGGTGTGCGGTGAGTCCCCCCTTCCCCTCTGTCTGCTGCCGTCAGTCTCTGAGGACCGGAGTGAGAACCGTCTGCCTGTCTGCCTGTCTTACTGTCTGTCTGTCTGCCTGTCTGCCTGTCTTACTGTCTGTCTGTCTGTCTTACTGTCTGTCTGTCTGCCTGCCTGCCTGTCTGTCCGTCCCACTGTCTGTCTGTCCTTCTGCCTGTCTGCTGTGTCTGTGCCTGCCTGTTCATCTGTCTGTCTGTCTGCCTGCCTGCCTGCCTGTCCCACTGTCTGTCTGTCCTACTGTCTGCCTGTCTGCCTGTCTTACTGTCTGTCTGTCTGCCTGTCTGCCTGTCTTACTGTCTGTCTGTCTGTCTTACTGTCTGTCTGTCTGCCTGCCTGCCTGTCTGTCCGTCCCACTGTCTGTCTGTCCTTCTGTCCTACTGTCTGCCTGTGTCTGCCTGCCTGCCTGTTCATCTGTCTGTCTGTCTGCCTGCCTGCCTGCCTGTCCCACTGTCTGTCTGTCCTACTGTCTGCCTGTCTGTCTGCCTGCCTGCCTGCCTGCCTGCCTGCCTGCCTGCCTGCCTGTCTGTCTGTCCTACTGTCCTACTGTCTGTCTATCTGTCTGCCAGGTTTCCACGAGCCTCGCTCCCGCTGCTCCCCCAACCCCTGCTACAGGGGCGTGGCCTGCAGTGAGAGCCTGCAGTACCCTGGCTTCACCTGCGGGCCGTGCCCTCCAGGAACCAGCGGCAACGGGACGCACTGCCAGGACATCGACGAGGTGACACACTGCAATACAATGACAACAACAACAGCAACAACAATACATGTCTGGGGCAGAGGTGGCAAAAGTATTCACGTTTTGTACTAAAGTGAAAGTATAGATAAATACTTTGGTAAAAGTAAAAGTACAGATTCAACTGCTTTACTCAAGTAAAAGTTACAAAGTTCAGGTTTTGAAACGTGCTGAAGTGAAAAGTAAAAATGCTTTTTTTTTGCCATTTATAAAACAAGACATTGGTTGATAATTTTGCGAGAAACTGTGATAGAATAATCTGGACTAAATGAACTAGAGATCAGAGGTCTTGATGAACATCTGGATCATTTTAAACAGGTTTGCTACTCTCAATACAATTGTTTTCAAACAGCAGCACCATGAAGCTGTAGTCAGTAATAGTTCTGACCAATGAGCCACTATTGGATGTTGAAACTTTGAATAACAATATCCAATCTTGTTTTCTGCATGTTTATATTCCTCTGTACTGAAAACGTGACCCCAGAGCCTTTTAAATATGAAGTGATATGATTAAAGTCCCAGTGATTGTCACATCCCGAAGGATGCGAAATTTGTCCTCCGCATTTCACCCATCATCTCCTGAGGGAGCGGTGGGCAGCTGCAGTGCTGCGCCCGGGAATCATTGGGTGATCTAACCCCCCAATTCCAACCCCGAATACTGAGTGCCAAGCAGGGAGGCAATGGCTACCATTGTTACAGTCAAAGTAAATTACTTTGAACACCATGCATTTCCAATGTAAGGAGTAGAGAGTACAGGTATTTGTGTACAAATGTAAGGGTCAAAGTAAAAAGTCTTCAGAAAAAAAAATTCTCAAGCAAAGTACAGTATACCTGAAAAATCTACTCCAGTACACCTCTAGTCTGGGGGAGCGTTGGGTTGTAACACTGCGCCCTCTGCTGTGTGTCAGTGTGAACTGCAGCCCTGTTTCTCTCCTGCTGGCTGTGTGAACACTGTGGGAGGGTTCAGCTGCCAGCCCTGTCCTCCGGGCCTGTGGGGGGCGCCATTGTCTGGGACCGGTCTGGACTTTGCCAAGACACGCCGACAGGTCAGACAGACGCGTTTAAGGAAGGAAGGAAAGATGAACGCCCCCTTGTGGACTGCAGGAGTAGAAGTTGATATGGTTCTCCTCTGTCTGGTGTCGCAGGAGTGCGTCGACATCGACGAGTGCCTGGAGCTCGCCGGCGCCTGCGTGGCAAACTCAGTGTGCGTCAACACAGTGGTGAGTATATTTTATCCATCCATCCATTTTCAATACCTGCTTCTTCCTGAATTCAGAGTGTGGGGCGTCTGCTGGAGCCTCTCCCAGCGGCCACTGGGTGAAGGCAGGGTGACACCCTGGACCAGTGGCCACTTTATTAGGACCACATAGAGACACACAACCATTCACACTCACACACACACCTACATATAAATCTAGAGTTTCCAGTTGATCTCACATGCATGTTTTTGGAGTGTGGGAGGAAGCTGGAGAAGCTGGAGAGAAGCCAGCAGAGAACCTGAACATGAACAACCACACAGAAAGGCCCCAGGAGGACGATTCTTGCTGTGAGGGCAGCCCCTGGCTGCCTGTTTATTTAATAAGGCAGGAACACAGTCATGCGGTGGCCCCGGCTGCCTGAGCAGGAACTACAGTCTGCTGTCGTCCCTCAGGGTTCCTACAAGTGCGGCGCCTGCAAGCCCGGTTTCCTCGGCAACCAGACGTCGGGCTGCTTCCCCAGGAACTCATGTGACGCGCTGACCTTTAACCCCTGCGACAGCAACGCCCACTGCACCAACGAACGGAATGGGAGGTGGCCTGCAGGGTGAGTGGCCAACTGCTGGGAGAAGCGAAATCTTGGTGTGCGTGTGTTTACTGTTTTAGCTCTTGACTGCCCCCTACAGTCCGCCTGCTGCAACTTCAATTCTCTGTACTTAATGTTGCTGTCACAAGGTCGTGGATCCTGCTGATAAATGAGGCCTGACTTGACCTGTGTGTGTGTGTGTGTGTGTGTGTGTGTGTGTGCACGCACACAGTGCAACGTGGGCTGGGCTGGCAATGGCCACACCTGTGGCGTGGACACGGACATCGACGGCTACCCGGACCGTTCGCTGCCCTGCATGGACAACGACAAGCACTGTAACCAGGTGGGCGGAGTCAGCCACCATCACTGCACCATGTGACATCATCGTGTGATGTCATCATCATCATCATCATCATCATCGTCTTAGTGACCCCGGTGTCTCCGCCCCTTCAGGACAACTGCAAGTACACACCCAACTCTGGGCAGGAGGACGCCGACGGGGACGGCGTGGGCGACCAGTGCGACGAGGACGCCGACGGCGACGGCATCAAGAACGTGGAGGTGAGACAGCTGGTTGGTCAACTGATCATAGTGGCGGGCCATCAGGGCCAGCAAGGCTTCTCTGCTGGCCTAAGCATACTTAGAAAAGTACATTTTCCCACAAATATGATTCTAAAGTTATTCTCCATAGTTGCTATTTCACATCATATAATATCCACTAGGTGGCATTGCTTCAGACTGTTGGCTGTCAGTGAACGCACCACCGTAAGTTGTGACAGCCCATCAGATCTGGAGTCTGCGATGTCGAGACCAGCGAGCTGCTTTACGCTGAGCTTCACATGAACACTGTCCTGCGTTAAATGCCCGGCCCGCCAATGGCTGATGGGTGCCATCAGAGCGGGAGGTCACATGTCCCGTGTCCCTCCTCCCCCCACCACTCAGGATAACTGCCGCCTGGTCCCCAACAAGGACCAGCAGAACTCGGACAGCGATTCGTTCGGCGACGCCTGCGACAACTGTCCCAACGTCCCCAACAGCGAGCAGCGGGACACCGACAGCAACGGCCAGGGCGACGCCTGCGACCAGGACATCGACGGCGACGGTCAGAGACCCCGCCCTCGTCTCGTCTTCTCGCATCATTACCACAACCCAATGCTAACGTGCAACAACGTGTGTGTGTGTCTCTAGGGATCCCCAACGTCCTGGACAACTGTCCCAAGGTCCCCAACCCCATGCAGACGGACAGAGACAAGGACGGAGTGGGAGACGCTTGCGACAGCTGCCCGGAGCTCAGCAACCCCATGCAGGTAGCTGCAGTTCCACCCAACCACCAGCAGGAGTGTCCCCGCTCCTCTCAACCAGTCTGTCTGTCTGTCTGTCTGTCCCCACCCTCCCCTCCTCCCAGACGGACGTGGACAACGACTTGGTGGGAGACGTCTGTGACACCAACCATGACACGTACGTCCCTCTCTGTCTCTCTTACACACAAACACACACACAGATACCCACTCAGACACCCAGCAGGGACTCTGTGCTGTCCTCCGTCCTAACCCTGCAGGGACGGGGACGGCCACCAGGATAGCAGGGACAACTGTCCAGACATCCCCAACAGTTCCCAGCTGGATTCGGACAATGACGGTCTGGGAGACGACTGCGACCACGACGACGATAACGACGGCGTCCTTGACGACTACGACAACTGCCGACTCATCGTCAACCCCAACCAGAAGGACTCTGATGGTGAGGCAACAGCCCCCCTATCTATCTACTGTGTCCATCTATCTATCTATCGATCTATCGAGGTAGAATTTCCGAACCCCTGACCTGTCCTGACCTGTCTTGTGTGTCACTTTAGCCAATGGCGTGGGAGATGTATGTGAGAATGACTTTGACAACGACGCCGTCCTGGACTGGATGGACGTGTGTCCTGAGAGCGCCGAGGTCACCCTGACAGACTTCCGGGCCTACCAGACCGTGATCCTGGACCCAGAGGGCGATGCCCAGATCGACCCCAACTGGGTGGTTCTGAATCAGGTGAGCTGCGGTGCTGGTGTCTGCCAGCAGGGGGCAGAACACTCTGGCCTCTCGGATGTTTCTGCTGGTTCCTCAAATTCAGCACAGCCACTAAGCGGACATGATTCACCTACAGTTCAGTGATTCATAACAGGTTTCAGGTCCAGAATCAGGAGCTGTAATCTTCATTTGTCTCACTGGATCATTCTGAACACTGCCTTACCACTGACTAGACCCCTACCACTGACTGGACCTAACCCTGGTCCCTGGCCTGGCATTGGTCCTGGTCCCCGGTTCCAACCATAGGCCTGGTCCCCGTCCAGGTCTCGGTCCTAGTCCTTGATCACAGTCCCGGTCGTTAGTCTTTGTCCCAGTCACAAACCTGGTCTTGGTTCCAGACTTGGTCTTTGGTCTTGTTTCCAGTCACAGACCTGGTCCTATTTCCAGACTTAGTCCTTGGTGTTGGTCCCAGTTCCAATCTTGATGTCAGTTCCAGAACTATCCTAGGTCCTGGTCTAAGGCCCCGGGCCTGTTCTTGGTTGTGGTCTCAGTCCTGGGCCTGGTTCACGTCCTGGCCTTGATCCCGATCCTGGTCCCACTCACCTGCCTCCCGTGTCGTCCTCAGGGGATGGAGATCGTGCAGACGATGAACAGCGACCCGGGTCTGGCTGTGGGTAGGTGTGGTGACCAGTCGCCCTCAGTGATCCTTGTTCCGCTGGACCTGCTGACCCGCTCCGCCTCCTGCCGGCAGGGTACACCGCCTTCAACGGTGTTGACTTCGAGGGGACGTTCCACGTGAACACGGTGACGGACGACGACTACGCCGGCTTCATCTTCGGCTACCAGGACTCGTCCAGCTTCTACGTGGTGATGTGGAAGCAGACGGAGCAGACCTACTGGCAGTCCATCCCCTTCAAGGCCATGGCCGCGCCCGCCCTGCAGCTCAAGGTCAGCCCTGTGCTGCCACCTAGTGGCCCCCAGACCACACTCTTTCCTTTGCCTTTCCAGACTCGCCCCCGATCCACACCCAAAGCGTCTGCGGCACGTCTGCGGTGCTTTCGCAGCTCTGCAGCCATTAAAGTCAGTGTGCGTGTTTCCACCAGGGGGCAGTGCAGACACGTTTCAGAAGCGTCCCAGAATCGTGAAACCGTCTGCGACACTTTGGAAAAATACTGTGGCAGTTCTATTTTTCACCTTTTACACGTGGCGATCCCATCAATCAGTGTGAATCAGCCTTCCGGCCGGTGATGTGTCCCCCTGCAGGCGGTGAAGTCCCGGACGGGGCCGGGGGAGTTCCTGAGGAACGCTCTGTGGCACAGCGGCGACACCGCCGGCGAGGTCACGCTACTGTGGAAGGACCCGCGCAACGTCGGCTGGAAGGACCGCACCTCGTACCGCTGGCAGCTCAGCCACCGGCCCCAGGTGGGCTACATGAGGTGGGTCAGGACCGAACTGGGATCAACTCCGGTTCGGGACCTGGGGGCGGAGTAACGTCTCCACTCCACCTGTGAAAAGAGAGGCGAGGGGGTGTTTGGTTTGTAACGCGGCGCGACTGGCCGTTTCAGGGTGAAGCTGTTTGAGGGCGCAGCCCTGGTGGCCGACTCGGGAGTTGTCATCGACACCAGCATGAGAGGAGGACGGCTGGGCGTCTTCTGCTTCTCCCAGGAGAACATCATCTGGTCCAACCTGCGCTACAGGTGTAACGGTACGCTGTGGCACACACACACACATAGACACATACACACACACACACACACACATACACATATTTGGCAGCGGAGGTGACGTTGGGTGTTGTGTTGCAGACACGGTTCCTGAGGACTTCCAGGCTCATCGGAAACAAGTGATGATGCACATCCACGTCTGACTTCCACACACACACACACACACACACACACACACACACACACACACACATACACACCAAAAGTCTTGGAAAACAGCACAGCTCCAGCAGGTGGCGCCTTTGAGGTGCGTTTGATTCGTTGTCTTTCCACAGACCAGCAAGTTTATTTTGTCGCTGTAGTTTAAACAAAAAACATCGGAGAGAGAAGACGGACAGTTCAGCCCAGTCTCTGTCTGTCTGTCTGTCTGTCCAGTATGATGTGACCAGGTGGAACTTGTTCAAAACCATTGAAACGCAGCTCAGACTTGATCCACAGTTTTCCGTCCAGTTTTTTCTGGGACGCAAAGGCAGGCGGCGCTGGTGGCTGACATTGACAAAAAGCTTCAGCCTTTGGTCACATGACGTGTCGACCCAGGTGTGGCACCACAGCGGCAGCCAGCGGTTGGATGCAGGTTGGCCCCTCCCCCACTGGTTGGTTCAGTCAGCGTCCCCACAGGAAGGAGGATTTAACCGTGAACTATCCCTTTAACATTAACGAGGAGTTTCTTACTGTATGTCCACTTGAATTCATCCAAATGGAAAAAATGTATCATTGTGTCTAATATGATTGTGTTGACATGTGATAAGCTAACGCGCTGATGCTACAGTGTCTCTCTCTTTCTGTTTCTCTCTCTCTTTCAACTGTAAACATGTTTGTTGAAAAAGAATAAAAACTTCCTGTTTCCTAAAATCTGATTGGGTCTCATCGTCTCAGCTCCTCAGTGCGTTAGGAACGCTAACACCACGCTAACATGCTAACGTCAAACAGGAGCACCGTAACTTTTTCAAGCCTCTTACGTGTAGCTAAAGGAATAAGCTGATCTCACTGGTGTCCAGTAGGGGGCAACTCTTCTGGTTTCGGACAGTGTCAGATGATTGACAGGTCACAGTTCAAAGCCTCGCCTACTCCGGTGCTTTACAGTGTCACTGGTTAAAGGGCTGCGTGCGTGTGTGCGTGTTCATTATTTTAGTTCTTGACTGCCCCCTACAGTCTACCTGCTGGAACTTCAATTATCCGCAATGATGACAGATCCCACTGATCATTTCAGTCAACATGTGGGCTAACACCAGAACAACACTGCACACTGGGGCTGTTTTCAGGTGTGTGTGTGTGTGTGTCTCTGTGTGTGTGTGTGTGTGTGTGTGTGTGTCTGTGTCTGTGAAGACAGTTGTGTTGCAGCAGCTGAGGTTTTATTTAGACACTGAAGGATCCGACTCAGCTGTGCACCGTCTGTCTGTCTGTCTGTCTGTCAGATTGTCTGGGGATGAGCTAGCAACATGCTGCACATAGCCTTCCAGGGCGCTAACACGTTAACCTCAGGCTCATTTTGTTCAGGCTTGGCATGCGATCATTTTCAGTTCAATTGATTTTTTTTAATTTTATGAAGTTGTTGTTTTGAAAATGGTTCAAAACAGCTAGCAAAGCTGTAAAATCTTAAAGATACTGGTTCTGTTTTGTAGTGTTTTTTCTTTGACATATTCAGTCTTGGTCTTGTCTCAAGCTCGATGCTCTTTAGTCTTGAGAAGGTCTTGATCTTGATTTGTACGGTCTTTACTACAACACTAGCGCTCTGTCAGCGCTAACCCTACCGTGCTAGCAGTTTCGGCGGTGGGCGGGGCCAGTGAGTATGAAGAAGAAGGAGAACTATTTTCACTAATGACCACGAGTGACATCGTCAGCGGCGTGGGAGTGTACTGTCTGACCTCAGGTCGGCCCAAGCCCCCCTTTATTAGGGTTAGCTCCGGTGCTAACAGATGCTAACTGCAAAGTCTGTTTGTGTGTGTGTGTGTGTGCAACTTTAAGTGGGCAACTGGTGGTTATATTTAGTTTCAACACACACACACACACACACACTGACACGGTGGTAAAGGTCAGCTGACTGCAGCAGTGGTGCTCCAGCTCTGCGACGCGGCGACACTCTGCTCCCCTGAAACCGGACCAGAACCAGAACCAGAGCAGAAACAGGAACCATTTCAGGTGAGTTCCAGGGTGGAAAGTTGATGGAACTGGTGGGCGGGAATCTGATCTAACATGACGACGAAATCGCTTTGTGAGTATTGTCAGATCAGCTGATCGGCTGACTCCCCTGCGCCCCGACAGTAAGCCCCGCCCCCTGCCACCCAGCTGTTTGTCCCGTGGCAAAAACAAACAGACGAGGGTCCAGAGTTCCACAGCACCTGGACCGAAGATGGCCTGAGGAGAACTCACCTGCTCGCTCTCTCTAAATGGTAAATGTCCTCAACGTCCTTGTCTGTCCTGCAGGGGGCGTCAGCGGGCCACTGCTGTCAGCAGCTGATGGGGGGAGGGGAGGAGGGAGGGGCTGCAGCTGTTGTTGAGGCAAAATGCACAAGGCACAACAAGAAGCAGTTCACTGTTTCAGCACCGCCCCCTGCTGGCTCTCAGGAGGCACTACACCATAGCCTTCAAACGCTGGCCCGTGAAGCCAATACAAAATCACTATTAGAGCTGCTGGCCTGCTGCTATAATACAGCACCACTAATACTACAAATCCCAGAATGCTCTGCTGGTATTTTTAACACGTCAATCAGGACAGGACGTTATTTGAAGGATATTATTATTATGACTTCATTAGTTTGTTGTTGTTGTTTTGTTTTTTTTAAATGTATTATCGGCCAGCCGAAAAAGGTTACTGTTGAAATTTAAATCAGAAAGCTGAAAATAAAAAAGAGCCATATGATTTTTATTCTATTTATTTTGTAGTGTTTTTCAAATTTGAAATTGGATTTTGCATGTGTGCAACATGAAGTTATTTATTGTATAGTATGAAGCTTTGCTTTGTTCCATATTCAGCTTGCTTGGCTCCATATTACGGGTTCACTGTTCAATCTGGAGGAAGATTCAATAGAAATCAGTGCTGGACCAAGACTTTGTCCCAGTTTGACCTTTTGACCTGTTGAGGCTCATGGTCGAACCTTTGCAGCTAACGTTGCATTCGGAGAAAGATGACTGAATGGGGTTAGCTCTTTTTAGCCAAGCACGGCGTATTTAATCACGACTGGACACACACTAGTTTTCACAGAAAGAACAGAAGAAGAGCTTCACCTACGTACATGGAGGTTTCCAACAAGTGTTTCCCCATGTGGTCAATTATGAAATTGCACATAAAACAAACTGAGGACACAATACCTTGTGTCTATTCTTAACACCCCCACCTGTTCTCAGGTTGTTGTAAACAGTGAACTTATCAAAAGAAACAAAAATACAGAATAAATTTGGACTCCTGTCTTACACATTTCCAACTCCAAAAATAATAGGCGCAAACTTTCGCAGCTTCAACTCGGTTGCAGGTTTGGTCATAATGTCGGCAACCATATCATCTGTAGAACAATACATCAAAACGACTTTACCTTCATCCACAGTGGATCTGATGAAATGGTATTGTATATCTATATGCTTGCAGCTCTGTCTGTTGACTGGGTTTTTAGCAAAAGCAATAGTTCCCTGATTGTCCTCATGAACCACCGTTTTTGTGTATTTGTAGTTATCTGGATCGTTGAAGCTAGTGCCATATATTCTGCCTCACATGTTGAGAGTGCAACCGTAGGCTGTTTTCTAGTTTTCCATGAAACTAGAGAACTGTTTTTGTTCAGTCTCACACAGTAACCGGTCGTACTGCGTCTGCCACTGACATCAGACGCCCAGTCAGCATCGCCGTAGGCCTGGATGCCAAGTTTCTCACAGTTTCTCTGGAAACACCAACCTTTTTCAGAAGTACCTTTTAGATATCTCACAGCGTGTTTCACAGTTAACCACTGCTTCTCTGTAGGCTCAGCAAAATACTGTGACAACTTGCTTACCACGAAGCTTAAGTCTGGTCTGGTACCAGTGGCTAGGTATATAAGGCTTCCCACGGTCGAAATCAATTCCCAGGAAATGTTTTAGCCTGCCTCGATCTTTCATTTTGAACTTTCCTGCAAGCATCTCTTTCACCTCTCTCAGAATCTTATCATTTGTGGCCGCAATGATCAAGTCATCAAACCATATGCTTAAGATCACCTTCTGGTTGTTTGACTCTTTGGCATAAACACATTGATCTGCTTGATTTTGCGTGAACCCACCTTCAGTTAAGCAATCGTGCAGGACTCTATTCCAGTTTCGCCCAGATTCTTTGAGGCCATAAAGTGATTTCTCTAATTTATATACTAAACCATCACTCGCCTCTTCGTAACCTTCTGGTTGATTGATGTATATGTCATAGTCTATGGGAGCGTCTAAGTCCATCTGCTGTATGATCAGATTCTCCTGTGCTGCTTTTTGTAACAGTACTCTTAAACTCGTCATATTAGCTGTGGGTGAAAACGTTTCCCCATAATCTATTCCCATCTTCTGGCTGTAACCCTTTGCTACAAACCTGGCTTTGTATTTTTCTCTCCCATCTGCATCACTTTTGATAGAATAAACCCATTTACCCCCCACTGTTTTCTTGCCTATTGGCAGAGTTGTCAAGGTAAATGTTTTATTTTCATTTAAAGATTCATCCATAGCTTTTATCCATTCTTTTGAGTTAGCTGACCTCATGGCCTCCCCAAATGTCGTGTGGAACACCACATATCGCCCTGTAGCAGTAGTCTATAGTGGTATGAACCCCATCACTATCACTATTGCCATCTTCTAGGTGACTTGGTTTTCTCCTTAATCTGGTTGGATACCTCCTGCCCTCAGCTTGATCACCTGTCATACTTTGTTGTGTTTGGTTGTTGTCATTAGGCCCCATTACTGCTACTGGACAATCACTGTGAGTGCTTCTAGTCCCTACGTCAGAGTCTTGGGCATTTTCTGTACTCCTGTTGGTCTCCAATGGGGTCTCGCTAATTTTAGGTTGGTGCATGTCGTCATCCCGTGACCCTGAATTGGAATAAGCGGGTATAGAAGATGAATGAATGAATGAATGCATGTCGTCATTTGTGTTGGGTTTGTCTCACCTGTCTGTGTCTGTTTCTCAATAGCTGCCTTGACAAGTCTTTTTTGCACCTTATTTGTGTCCGGGTGATACACCAAATACGCTGGACTGTTTTTGTCGTATCCTACAAAACACCCTTGGTCACATCTGGAATCCAACTTTCCCTTGTCCTGTTGGTATGTGTAACATGTGGAACCAAACTTTTGCATTTTTGACACATTAGCCTTCTTGCCTGTCAGTAGTTGGTAAGGTGTTTGACCCTTACGCCTGTTGTAGCATCTGTTGCGTACCATGGCTGCTGCTTGTACCGCATAATGCCATAGATGTTTTGGTAGCTTGCTTTCCGCTATCGTGCACCTTCCCATCTCAAAAAGAGTCCGCCAACCTCGCTCTGCGGTTCCGTTTGGTGTGGGGAATATGGAGCTGACGTTTCATGTCTGATATTATTTTTTCTCATCAGTGCTTGGAATTCATTACACATAGACTCAGTTCCATTATCGGACCTTATACACTTAACTATCCCGTAAGGAGATATATCTGCGAGAATCTTCTCCGTAGCGAGCACTGTGTCACTCTTCTTCTTGAGAAAATATACAAACACTGCACTTGAATAATCGTCAGTGAATGACTGTACGTATTTGTAAGGATCTATTGACTCTGTGGGTACAGGACATGCAAGATCACTGTGCACCATCGGTAAGGGAGCCTGTGCTCTTGTATCAGGGCCTCTATTCCTGGTTTGGGTAAACTTTCCCTCAATACATACCTCACATTCTTCAGGTTTGCACGCTTTGCCTGTAATCTGCATGCCATCAACCACATTTTGCAACCTGAAGACATCGTCATAATTGCAGTGGCCTAATAACTGATGCCATGTCTGTATGTCATGACATGCATTACACTTGTCACTCGATTCACCTTCTGTATGCAAATAATACAATTTGCCATATACGTGAATGTTGAATCGGTTACCGTCTTTAGTTGTCAGTGCATCTTTTCCTTCTTCAAAAACGACTGTGGCCCCACTGGCAGTCGCCGCCTTCACCGAAAAGATGTTCTGTGGGTACGATGGAATGAATAAAGCGTCTCTCAGCGTCGCCTTGTGTCGCTGCCCTCTGCTGTCATACAGGAAAAACTCCGCATTTCCCCTTCTCTGAGCGATCCCGTTGCATCTGGCGCCGTCTGCCAACTCCACGCTGTGCCCCTCGGGTCTGAATGTGCTGTCGAAGTCTTTGAATTTTGCTCACGTCTGTGATTATATGAGAGGTGGCCCCGGTGTCCACCATCAGCCCTCTCTCCTGGATGCTGTTCGTCGTCTGCTGGCGGGTCCCGGTCTCTCGTCTTGAACGCGTAGTCATCGGCGCGGTCTTCTACGGCTTTGCATGTGCCGTCCTGTTTGTTTTCACTGTCCTTATCCTTGCGCCTACATGTAGCGCCTTTGTGCGTTTCACTTTTGCATCGAGTGCGCCATGTCTTCTGTCGACATTCTTTCGCTCGGTGTCCTTTGATGCCACACTTGAAGCACACCGTATCTTTGTCATCTTGGTTCCGGTCGCGTGTGTTCATTTTGGCTGGTCGTCGGCCGGTTCTACATTGAGTTTTCATTACAGCGTCGCTCGACTCAGTTGTATTGATCTTTTCCGTTTCCTCAAAACTTCGTAGCTGAGTCTTGAATTCCGCAAACGTGATTGGACCATCTGTATGTGCCACGTGTATTGCGAATGGCTTATAATTCACAGGCAGTCCTTTTAAGACCATGGCTACAAGTAAACCGTCTCCCAACGTCTCACCTGCATTTCGCAGTGCTGTGATGGCGGTTTCCGCTCGGATGATGTAGTCCGTAACACTTTCGCCGTCCGCTTTCTGGAGCGATGTGAGCGCGGTATACAAGTTGATCATTTGGGGTTTCCCTTTCCCGGCATAGTACTCTCGTAATATCTTCAGGGCTTTTCTTCCGTCGTCAGGCGCATCCCTCATAATTAATGAGAGGCTTTTGTCGTCCAAAAGTTGAATCATCTCGGCATATGCGTCCACATTTTTCTTAGTGTCTGCCGCTCTCTGTTCTTCAGTCCTCGGTTCTTCTAGCACTGTTTCTTTTAGCCCCAATAAATGGAAGTGTCCCAACATCTTTGTCTCGCAGAGCTCTTACTTTGTCTCGTCTCCGTCAAATGCCAGTCGAGGCAACCTGCTTGTCCCTCATTGATGCATGATGCTAGCTTGCTCTTCTTGCTAGTTAGCAACTTGTTAGCACTTTTCGCTGCGACTACACGTGGGAAACTGACCTACTTTGAACTTCATGTCGTACAGGTCGGAGACCTCGACCTTGCAGCCCTGTTCCTCCAACGTTTTCTTAGTGAACGTCGTCAGGAAACACGGCATCAGCTTCCACAGCCATGCTGATGATACACAAATGTACATCGCCGTGTCTCCTGATGACACAGGGCCAATTGATGCCCTTTTTAACTATATTTTTGATATCGAATCATGGTTGGCAGAGAATTTCCTACAGCTCAACCAGGACCAAACTGAGGTTTTAGTTGTTGGTCCTGAAGGCCGGAGAGAGGAACTTTTACCAAAACTACGGGATTTTAAACGCTCACAATATGTAAAGAATCTGGGCGTTGTTTTTGATTCTGAGCTCACCTTTGTTCCACATATACAAAATATTCCGAAGACCATCACCACCATCTAAAGAATATAGCCACAGTCCACCCGTTCCTCTCTCAGGCCAACACGGAGGTGCTAATGCATGCTTTTATTTCCTGTAGACTAGGTTATTGTAATGCTCCTCTCTGGTCTTCCCAAAAAGAGTGTTTACAGTCAACAAATACTACAAAACTCAGCCGCACGTGTCCTGACTAGGACCAGAGGACGGGAACACATTACACCGGTTTTAAAGTCGCTGCATTGGCTCCCCGTCCGCTTCAGGATTGATTTTAAGGTTCTCTTATTAGTTTTTAAATGTCTTGATGGTCTTGGCCCATCTTATCTATCTGACCTGCTTTTATCATATCAGCCCTCGCGGAACCTGAGGTCTTCTGGCACTGGCCTGTTAACTGTTCCACGAGTCGAAACAAAAACCCAGGGTGAGGCTGCATTCAGCCATTACGGCCCTACTCGGTGGAACAGCCTGCCAGAGACCCTCAGGGCCGCAGAGACATCTTTTTTGTATGAACAGTGCTATATAAATAAAGTTTATTATTATTATTATTGTTATTACTTTTCTTCCGAATGACTCCTGGGCCCATAACCTGTTGAGGCTCATGGTCGAACCTTTGCAGCTAACGTTGCATTCGGAGAAAGATGACTGAATGGAGTTAGCTCTTTTTAGCCTTTTTATTTAATCACGACTGGACACACACTAGTTATTACAGAAAGAACAGAAGAAGAGCTTCACCTACGTACATGGAGGTTCCCCCATGTGGTCAATTATGAAATTGCACATAAAACAAACTGAGGACACAATACCATGTCTATTCTTAACATGACCCCACCGAGTGTTTGACTTTGACCCCCTGCGCTTCACAGTTCGCTCCATACTTTTCTTGTTTCAGCCAAGGCTTTGTTGTTGTTTCTGGTCCTGGTCCTGGTTCTCATCGTGTTGCACTTCCAGGGTCCGGCCCGCTGATGGCGCCCCAACGCTCGGCCTCGGCGTGGAAACACTCCATCCTCCTGGTGGTGCTGCTGGTCCAGCTGAGTCCTCTTGAAGGTAACAGGAAGTGCTCATCAAAAATAAACATGTGACATCACAAGCAGGAAGTGACCTCAGAGTTTGACCTCCTGCCCCGTCCTCAGTGGGAGCTTCCTGCCGAATCCTGAGGTGCAACTCAGAATTTGTGGCGGCGACGCTGGACCTGGGCGGCGCCGGAGGAGTGGGTGGGGCTGAAGGGGGAGGGGCTGGAGGGGGCGGGGCTGCGAGCTACTGCAGCGCCCTGCGCTCCTACGCCCTGTGCACCAGGCGGATGGGGAGGGCGTGCCGAGGCGACCTGGCCTACCACTCGGCCGTGCAGGGCATCGAGGATCTGCTGCTCCAGAACCGCTGCCCCCGGGCCGGGCCCACCAGCCAGCCCCGCCCCCTGGCCTCTGAGGACAGCTGCCCGTTCCAGCAGGGGCTCCTCGCCGCTGCCGCCAACACTGGCCGCCCGCTGGAGTACCTGCACTGCGGCGTGTTCGGTGACCCTCACGTCCGAACGTTCAGCGACGACTTCCACAGCTGCGCTGTGCAGGGGGCGTGGCCTCTCATCGACAACGACTTCCTGTACGTGCAGGCCACCAGCTCGCCGGTTAGGGCGGGGTCGCACGCCACTGCCTTGACCAAGGTGAGCGTATGACACACACACACACACACACACAGGCTAGGCCCCTCCCACCAGTGGCGAGTTAGCTTTTAGCTGTTGCAGCTTCTTAATTTCAGCAGAACCTGACCTGTGCGGCCAGACTGAGGCGTTAGCTCTGCGCCTAGCGTTAGCTCAGTGTCTCTCAACCACTGGGCCGCGGCCCACTAGCGCAGCCATCTGGTCAAGTGCAATGAAAAAAGACCAGGCTAAACTTCAGATCGTGCAGAATAGAGCAGCTCGTCTTGCACTCGGGGTGTTCAGTGAGGAAGGGTGTTGAGCAAATGCATTGTGATCTTGCCTGGATGGAAATAGAGGAGAGATTAACACACAGCCTACTCACATTATTCAGGGCTATATCTGTGTCGAAGCAACCAAACTGCCTGTACAACCTTTGCACATGACAGTCAAGAGCAGAGGACAAGACAAGTTAGCAGAGGTCAAGCTTCAAGTCCTCTACCAACTGCTGTGTACAGGGCCTTATCACAGTGGAATAAGTTGCCATATGCCGTTACTCAAGCATCAAGCAAAGAAAGTTGTGCAAAGTTACTAAAAAGGTTCCTTTTGGAACCTTAATATGTACAGTTTTGCAATATACTATAGAATATACAACTCAAAGAGGTCAATGTGTGATAATTGCCACTATAGTAATACTGTTAATGTCATGTGGTGGGTGGGGTTATTTGGATTGTTGGGGTGGGGCGCTGAATGGAGTGTGAGTGGAGGGTAATTGAATGTAAAATGTAATGTATCATATGATGTATTTATATAATGTGACATTTATGTGTATGTGCTTTTGATCCATATGGACCCCTGGAAGATTAGCTGGCGCTCTGCGTCCGCTAATGGGTATCCAAAATAAAGCTAAACTAAACTATTTAACCGTCAGATAATGAATGTCAGGTGTGCCGTAAAAAAAATTATTCAGTTTCACTTGATTGGTCTAAAAAAATAACAACATTCCGTTGTGGAGTGACAGTGCTTTAAAAGGAATGTGAGATTGAGTGTCTATATTGTCATTATTAGGCTAAAAAGTCTAATTTCATAATATTTCGCTTGGTGTTGTGCCGTGGCTCAAACAAAGTTGAAAAAAGCTGCTAACGCTAGCTGACTAGCATTCCAGCAGGGCTCGCTCAGATCTCGGTGCTAACACACTAGCTCCTGTTAGCGACGCAACATTCTGTCTTTTGCGTCTCCATTCCGTCCTTGGTGTGGATGGACGTGGTCTGACCTGCAGCTCACTGATTGGCCGATTGGCTGTGCTCTCGCTCCCCCCGCCCACTGCAGATCACCGTCATCTTCAAGAGTTGGCGGCAGTGCGTTGACGAGCAGCTGTACCAGGCCGAGTTGGACCACGTTCCCGCCGCTTTCGCCGACGGCTCGGTGGCGAGCGGCGAGCGGCGCCTGACGGTGCGGACGCAGAGCACCGGGCGCCACGCCGAGATCCGGGCGGCGCACATCGACACGCTGCTGGTGGTGCGTCAGAGCGGGCGCTCGCGCTAGGCCTGTCGGTGCGGGTGCCGCGCGCCGTGGTGGGAGGCCTCGGCGCCGCCCAGGACCTGCAGCTGTGCGTGTGGGGCTGCCCGCCTCCCAGAGGCTCAGCACGCCGCTGCCCATCGGGGCGGGGCCTCGGCAGGCGCCCGGGCCCACTGCGCCGCCCTGCTGCCCGTCCCGGACATCTACCAGCAGGCCTGCGTCTTCGACCTGCTGGCCGCCGGCGACTTTAACGCCAGTCTGGCCGCCGTCGCCGCCCTGCAGGACGCCAGGACCACCGCATCTAGCACGCACATGCTTCACCTAATGCCCCCCCCGACCACTGCTGGGACCCAGGGGGCGGCGCCGCCACCGCCACACCTCCTGTGGCTGCTGCTGTTGGCTCTGCTGGGGAGCCTGATGGTGGAAGGTGGAGCCTGAGGGGACGGCACCATCATCTCAGGATCTGAGAAGAGCTGAGATACACAATGAGGAGACCAAAGAAATCAGAAATTAAAGGAGGGCGACACGGTGGTGAGCACTGTGGCCTCACAGCAAGAGGGTTGTGGGTTCGATTCCGGGCCTGGGACCTTTCTGTCAGGGGTTTTGCATGGATTCTCTCCAGGTTCTCCAGCTTCCTCCCACACTCCAAAAACATGCATGTGAGGTGAATTGGAGACTCTAAATTGACTGTAGGTGTGTGTTGAGTGAATGGTTGTGTGTCTCTAGCGTCCCTAATAAAGTGGCCACTGGTCCAGGGTGTCACCCTGGGGAGAGGCTCCAGCAGACCCCCTGGACCCTGAGAGCAGGAGGAAGCTGGTATTGAAAATGGATGGATGGAATTAAAGGACCTCGACGTGACGATGTGCACGTCAGCAAATTAATGTGGGACGCTTCACAGTCATAATTGCAGCGAAAGTGTTGCGAAATACTGGAAAAAAAATATTGAGATCGGAGTGAAAGAGGAGGCGGAGCCACTAGACAGCATCACAGAAAAACATCAGGAGGTCCCGGTTCTCTTGAGTTGACATCTCCCGACTTCCTGCATTTACAGAATTCGCTGAAGCTGAAGATCCTTGTCTCAAACTCCGCCTCCACATCCCGAGTGCGGTCAATCTGACGTTTTTATTTTTATTTTTTTTCTCTGTTTGGTTTTCACTCATGATTATTATTAAAGTTTTGTGTCTAGTGTTTGTTTAAAAAAAAAAAAAAATGCTCGCGCTAGTCATCATACAGGAACAGAGGCGAGAGAGGGACTGATCCAGGAAGTGGAAACAGGAAGTGGGCGACGGCCAAAAGTGCCCTGACCACAACTTTTTACATTTTTATTTTATTGTGCAACAGAACAATAGAATGGCATTCACATACAGTGAGAGTGAATAACAAACAACAACATTAATGTGTGTGTGTGTGTGTGTGTATCAATTGTAAACACAGTTTGAAAATTTTTAGTGTAATACAAAATAATAAATACTATAATAATCAGACAAAAAAATGGTAAATAGAAATAAAATAAATAAACAAATAAATAAAAAGAAGGGGCATTTAATAAAAAGGGGGGTTAATTACAGAAGTGGGGAAAAAAATAATGAAATATATTTGTATAAATATATATATAAATATATACATTATATATATGAATAATATTTTATTATCTGCTCCTCTGCCCAAAGAAATGCATTTTTAAAGAGCTTAAAAAACAATAAATATCAAAAACATTAATAATAATAATGATAAACCTTCAGCCTGTCAGCACAAAGACGAGTGGCGTTGGCACCACCTACCTGAATCAGCCGCTGCCACGCTAGCACAAGCTAAAGCTAGCAGGAGCTAAAGCTAGCTAGCGAAGGATGTTTTCCCACGATGTGGGAGAAAAAAGGCTGCGGCGACCAGCTGATTTGCTGACTCAGTGACTCAGTGACACTCGGCATGATGACGGACAACCATTCAGTATCACATTACGACATCGGTTATCTCCGCACACACACACACACACACACACACACACTCATTATGTCATCTCGCATGTGCCGACTACAGCAAAATCTGCTGAGCACCCGTAGGAACCCCCACCCCGCCCTCCCTCCTCCTCCCCCCACAAGGATTTGACCTCACTTCCTGTGACGCAAACCCTGGGCTTTCTTTAGCAGCAGTGACGGTTGTGTTTCTATGAAAGTTTTGCCATGTTTTCACTGGAAGCAACGGCGGGAAAAAAAATCTCTGTTTCTTTCCTGGTGCTGAAGGCACGTCAATGTTCTCAGAAGCTAGTATGGGGAGGTCAGCGGGAGGGGGTGGAGCCACAACAGGAAATGACCTCGCCAGGTCAAGGTGGATGAAGGAGAGCAGGACAGCAGGTGCAAGCACTTCCTCCCAGCACCAGCAGGGGGCTCGAACCCACTGATCAGATCAGCCAAATGATGCTAACAGTCAGGAAAACGCTGCAAGAGAATCAGAAGCCTTTATTCTTATTGTAAGAGAGCATACAACAAAATTTGAGGTAGGACACTTGCTTGGTGTTTCAAGAATATAAAAATATAATAACATAAAAAAGTATATTTTAAAAAGATAAAAATGGCGCAAGAACAAAGTGAAACAAATAACACAAGTAAAATAAGAATAGTGCAGTGTACAAATACATACCAGGACAGGACTGTAACACTTATTGCACATTGTGAATACAAACTCACAGCTCCCTCTGGAAAATACAGCTGGTCCAGAAAGCAGAAAGAATTTTATTTGACCCAAATCCCATTCTGTGCAGTGATTTTAAGATCGTGCCGTCGGGGCGGCGGTACTACGTGAAATGTAAGCCACGATGCATATTCCTTTATTCCTATATATCTCTTGTCTTATCCTGCATTGTCGGGTTGCCTTGTCTTGTCTTGTGGTGTTTCTGCTATGGACAGGTGATTGTACAGTGAATTTCCCTCCAGGGATTAATAAATCATTCTGAACTGAACTGAACTGAGACATACAGGTTGTCGTTCAGATTTGTCACAATCTGATTTTTTTTCTTCCTTTCTGCAGCAGGTTTTGGGTGTCAGGAAAGGTTCTGTGTGTGTGTGTGTGTGTGTGTGTGTGTGTGTGTGAGTGATGAAGTCAGTGAGTCAGTGATGTGTTTCCTGGGATTAGAATCGGTCCATATATATGTTTGAGTTGCAAAGCTGCATCTCAGAATCTCAGCATCTCAGAAGAGTCGCAGGATGAAGTTCAGCATTGGTGAGTGACCAAGTCGTGATGGCCTTCTTCTTAATAATAATAATAACAATAACAATAATAATAATAATAATAATAATAATAATAATAATAATAATAATAATAGTAATACGAAATAAAAGAAAGTGAAGTGAAGTACTCTGGCATGCACAGAAGTTTCACCTGTGTGAGGATTTTTTATTGGACAATGCCAAATTTTGAAGAGAACAGAGACAACTTTTTTCTCGAATAAAGGAGATCAATAATAGAAGATTCATTTTCTGTACTGAACAAAACATTTATTGCAGCAACACTGCATCTCCAGTCAGACAAAAAAATGTGTAAACTTTTTTTCCTGAGAACAAAATGCAAAAAAAAAATCCTTATTGACCAGAAAAACAACAAGGAACATTTGGCCAAATTTACAGCTGAGGTAGTGCGTCTTTGTGTGTGTGTGTGTGTCCGCGCTCGTCTTTCAGTTAACTCCTGGTATACAGCTGGACGCATCAGCCAATCTCATCCATCCATCCATCCACATATCTGTGACATATAGAGACACACAACCATTCGCACTCACACACACACACATACACACTCACACACACACACAGACACACATACACCTGGAATTAAATTTGTGACCTTCTTGCTGTGAGGCGGCAGCGCTAACCACTGCGCCACCATGTGGCCCCATAATGTTAAATAATGACAATCTACAAAAGGAAGATTTATTATGAACCTTGTTCATATTCACCTCCAGTTCGTCTCCATCTTGTGTTTCAATCTCTGGGCAAGATGATTTTTGGTCTGTCTGGGTTTTTTGGCTGCAGTTCCTCCAGTGGCCACAGGAAAAAAGAATTGCCAGTCCAATATTTGGTAATATTAATACGTCCACGGTTCGCACTCGAAGTGCTCGTGCGTGGACTACAATGCTGCTATTTCATCCAGCAACAAGTGACAAGCCCCTCCCCCTCCTCATCCTGTTGTTGCAGTGTGTGCCGTGTGCGTGTGCTGCCCCCTGCTGCTGCTGCTGCTGTGGCCAGAGCTTGCAGAAGGGCGTGCGCTGGGCCTGAGCGACATGTTGAGGGTCACCGAAAAACTGCAGGGGGCGCTGGGCCAAGTCCAGGAGGAGATGAACAAGGTGAGGGAACGAGTGAATGAAGCTCATTGTGTCTTCGTGAGGTCGTAGAAGCAGGTTTCACTCACACATCTTCAGAGAAAACATAGCTCCAAAGTCCATCCAGTAGAAACAGAGTCGTTGTTTTCCACAGTATTCCAAGTGAGAGTTCATGAACGTCATGACTTGACTTTAAGGGAAATTTAAAAAAATCAATCAATCAATCAATGAAATAAATATAAAATTGCTCCTACATTATTATTAGCTTGTTTTCTTTTAGAACAGACACCCGGCTGATTGAAGACGTGATGTTCGTACCTGGACAGGTGTTTCCATGACACTGTAGCGATATACCTCTCTATGGATACATGTGAAAAACTACCTGATGAGAGCGTCAAAACCTTTTAGCCATATTTCAGAGGTTCTTCCAAGTTGAGCTGTTTCCATCACCAGTTTTTATTGCCATATTTAGATTTTGGCGCAATTCTAGGGTTGATGGAAACGCAGCGAGACACACACGCACCCTGACCCTGTGACATGTCCCTTGACAGACTGCTGCTCTGAGTCACCTGCTGCCCTCTCAATGCAATAGAAGCATGGCTCCGATGAAACAGGTAGGCCCCCCGCCCACACCTGCTGCACCTGCTGCTGCACGTGCTTGCACCTGTAGCTCGCCACCCACCGCCACCGCTGTCCTCCTGTTCAGACCGACGTGGTGCTCAAGAACCTGTCGCAGCTGCGCTCCTGCTCCCTGCAGCTGCTCCAGTTGGACTTCTCGCGGTTGTCGCCGGGCCTGTGTCACGTGATCCGTCTGAGCCAAGACCTGGCGGAGCACCTGGTGAGTGTCTGTGCTCTGATTGGACGGAACATGTTCCAAGTACAGAGCAACGAAATGCAGTCAGCATCCAACCAGAATGTTTAGCAGTCAATTCAATACAAATGTACAGTATATACACATTATATATATATATATATACATATATATATACATTTATATTTATACATACAAGCTGTTGCTGAACCTGCTGGTGACTCCTGTAGCGCCTCCCAGAGGGCAGGAGGCCAAAGGCTGTGTGCTGCCTGGTAGGAGTCCTTCATGTGTGTGTGTGTGTGTGTGTGTGTGTGTCCAGTCCTCCACTGTGGACCCCGCCGACTGTCCATCCTCGCCGCCTCCACCCCGGGACTACGACGCAGTGAGGAGCTCCATGGAGTGTGTTTCCTGCTGGATGCAGCAGGTGGACCTGGTGCACAGTGCACTCACACACATCAAGAAGGCAACATGACAGGGTCCAACATGGCAGCCCATTCATTTCCCATCATGCCTCAGTAACTCAATAGATTATTTATTATCAACCGCATTTCAGGTCAAAGGTCGTCAGTTTATGATTTGTGTTATTGTATTATTTGTATTGTTGTTTTTCTATGGGGAAAAGTGCTGGGAATTTTACCTGCAGTACTTCGAGAGGCCACTGACAAAGTCGCTGCACCGTCATATTGTCAGTCTGGCTGTTACTGGGATTGGCTGGTCCTGTCCAGGGCTGGATTAAGAAGACAGAGGCCCCTGGGCCAGACTCTTGGATTCTCTCTTGGATTCTCTCAGTTGAGGGCGAGGCTCCCCTCTGTGGGTGATGAGCCGGTGGATCGGAGGCATCTGCCACCGGGTAGCGGCCCTGCTCTTCACGGATTGTTGCGTCGACATTCTCGTCCTCTACGGCTGGCTCTTCATTAACGTTTACGTTCCCAGAAGACGCGGTGAAAAAAAACTAGCAATGTTTGTAATCTTCTGTCGGAGTTCCGAACGTCTTTTATCCCTCTCCTGTTTTGCTTTTAATTTAGAGGCTAGTCTAAAACTTTTTTTCCACGTCTTTCCTTCCTTTAGATTAGCTAACGTTAACGTTCAGAACTCACATTTCGCGCTTTTCACCGTTATACCGGTAGATACATGTGCGTTCATGTGGTTTCGAAATAATCGGAAAAAACGCCTTTCCGACTGGGTTATATTTGATGGCTGATCTGATCTGTTTCCTCCGCTACCTGGTGTCTCACACCTGATTTATTTGTTTAGAAAATGAAAGGAAATGCTAGTATTCATGTTTTCCCACATTACAACTTTAGAGCACACCAACGCAACAAAGTTGGAAGAACGGCTTGCCAAGAAGAACTCGGATTTCCGACACCACATGAACGCAGCATACGTGTGACAAAAAATAAAGCTAACAAACCAGGCTTGGTCCTGTCATGTGACTTTCACACATAAGTTCATCACAGCCGATAGCCAATGAGTGTCTTTCCATTCCACTTCCTTAAATCACAGTGCCTCTGCTTGAAGAAAGACTGACTTCCCCCCAGCTATGTTCATTATTTATTTTTATTTAAGGTCACTGTCAATCATCTTTTATTTATTAAAGCCTCTTGACCACAGCCAAAGTTGTCTGGAGATTCTTGACACCATCAGAGAGAAAATCAGCTGCTCCTCCAGAACAATGCCAAGAAAGAAAAGCTGCATAGCAGTGAAAATGAACAATGTTTTTTATTATTTGCCAATGTGTAAATGCAGCACTGCTAATGTTTTCGTACTAGAACAAACAATATTTTTGATTAGAACTTTATTTATTTTAAATGCAGTTTTCTACTTTTCAACCTCTTCTTTAGTTTTCTTTTACACTGATTAAAACCAATGACAATAGCAGGGCACCACTCTCAGGCTGTAAGAGGAACTACAGGTTGGGTCATCTTTTAGTACAAACATGTACTGTAAATATTATTGAAATCCCCACGGCCCCTGGTGGTGACCTGCAGTAGCAGAACTCAAAACTCTCACAGAAAACAGGTTTAGTCTTGATTAGTATTGATTATAAAAACAAAATAAAAGCAATATTTCTCAAATTTCGATTTCGACCTGCGATTTGCAGGCGTTTCCATTGAATGGTGTGAAGATCATATGCCGTAATTCTGGTCAGATCCCCTCCCGTGAGAGCCCACTTTGAGGAGGACGGAGGTACAAAACATTTTCCGTTTCACTGGTCAGTGGTCATGTGGTCACGTCCGCTGACGTGTCAATGTAAAAAAAAAAAAGTGTTTCCATGACACTTTTGCAATATTCCTCTCTATGGATACGTGTGGAAAAACCACCTCATGAGAGCGTCAAAACCTTTTAGCCATATTTGAGAGGTTTTTCCAAGTGGAGCTGTTTCCATCACCACTTTTTATTGCCATATTCAGGTTTTGCACAGTTCTAGTGGTCATGGAAACACAGCCACAGTCTATGTCGTCATTGTCACCATTGTCCTTGAGTGATTGTCTTCACGCGATCGGTTGGTTGGGCTACGCTGGGCTAGGCTAGCCCTGCTGCTGATGGTCGGAGAGGAAGTGCTGCGGGCCGTCCTCACGGGGGCGCTCATCAGTGGCTCTGTGGCCGTCTGGGGTGAGGTCATCATCATTCGCCAGCTGCCCATGGGGGGCGTGGTCCACTGAGTCGCTGTCACTGAGGGTCTCGTCCAGGGGGGCGTGGTCTGAGTCGTCCCCTAAAGTTTTTCGAGCTGCTCTCTTGGAGAAGCCTCGATAGAGACACACACTGAAGACCAACTGCAACACCTGCAGGGACCACAGGGGGAGAGGTACTGTGAAGGTAGCGCCCTCTGGTGACCGCAGAGGTCATCACAGCCTAGGATTTATTTTTACCTGGATTAAGATTAGACCAAAATCCATGCCGATAATTGTCAGAATGTTTTGATGCAGCCAATCATGGAGCAGCGTCTCACAACCCTGAAACAACAGCAATAGTGCGGAAAAGAGACAAGTAAAAAAAAACAAACCTGCAAAACCTGCAACTTCAGAAAAGGCAAGTGTGTGTGTATGTGTGTATGTGTGTGTGTGTTGCAGTACCTGCATGTAAGGCAAGAGGGTGTTGTTTGCCCCAGAGCACCAGGACGAGTCAAACACAGGCTGAGTAGAGTTGAAACAGGAACAAGGCAAAACGTCCAGACTGCTCTGGCTGAAGTTCTGGATGTAGATGGTGTTCTTCAGCCAATCAGGGGGTCCTGTCCGGCCACAACACCGCCCCTGTCAACCGTCAATCAATTCATTAATCATCTGATCTGATCTGATCACATCAGATCAGATCGCTGTCATTCACAATGATCAGTGACACTTAAGGTCCTTACACACGAATTCGCTCGGCGAATATTCGCATGTTTTTTTTAAAAAACCTATTGAAGTCAATGGCACCGAACACACCGGCAGCGAATGTTCTAAAAGATAAAAACAACCAAAGGAAAACGTTTTTTTTTTTTATGGCAACAGGAACTTCAATAACGTGGTGAAAAGACGGTTTATTCCCGCCGCTTCTTCATCTTCCACCTGCCCTATACATCCACCTGACGCACACAACACGCCCTCTCAAGACACAAAAAACAAATAACAATAATAATAATAATATAGTATAATAATTTTAGCAATACAATAAGCAGAAAACACATGTCCACTATAAACTAAGGTAGTCGGCATAGGAAAGTCATTAAATTAACAGCTGCAGCACCTCTCTCAAAAACAATATTAGGTGAACTCAAATACTTCTATTCTTTTTTTTTTTTTATTCAACCATCACCAGGACATCATCACTTGAGGATGTAGTCCACTCCATTGTTTCTCCTTC